>VUQG01034738.1:0-13127 GCA_015106755.1 Etia nguti | reverse complement strand
TTTTAGCATCGAAAAAAAAAAAAAAAAAAGGATCAGTCTCTGGTTAACTGCAGTCATCCAATCACAGATCTGCGACTGTTTCAGGCTTTGGAAGACAAACACAGCGAATGCTGGAAAGATTAATGGTTGCTCCAGGCCAACTTCAAATGCCTTATACATTTCCTGTTCTCCTGTTTTCCACTTCTCATTTAGACTGCTTCCTTTTTGGGCAAAAAACAAACATCTGTGAAGTATCGTCACAGTGTGTGACACAGGAATACAATGCGGATGTATAAGCCCAGTCTGAGAGCCAAACACATGTTAGCCTGTACCTTTAAGAAACTGCTCTGAGCTGCCACATATTCAGCAGGGAAAGTCCCTGTTCTAGGCTGACTGAGATGATGTGATTTTCCATTGCTTGATGACAGCTGGGTTAAACACATTAGCTACTGGTTTCAGGGAAATTTTTTGTTAGCCCCAAAAGATCATTCCCTCTACACTTAAAATGTTGAAAAAAAAAAATCACATTTGTTATGTACTTCAGTATAATTGACTTTTGCTTAGAAAATGTTAAAAATGTAACCCCCCCTAAAAGTGCACAGCTTTATGTCAAAAAGTTTACAAATAGATATTCCATAATATTTTTGTGCTCTGTGTCTGCAGCATAATAGGCAATCATGTTAACTACAGTAACCAGTCACCCTTCCCCCCAAAGGGCCATTTTAAGCCAGGAAAACCCCTTGCTACTTAATTCACTACTGGAAAATGAGCAACAGTTTCAGATTTTTGCCAAACTGTAGGGCATTGATGTCAGGATTGGCTGATAACAGAGAAATTGGATTTGGGGGAATTTGAGTTTATGTTAAATGACACTCAGTACATAGGCAACTATATCACCTGGATTAAAATTTGCTCTTTGTTGTGACGGTGCATCCTACTTTTGCCAATAGGACTTGAGATACTTCTACAACTTGAGTGGACTACTGTGTTTCACTGAAATACTCAGGAAAGGTTGTCTACATATGGTCCCAGAGTTTATGGCATATGTCAGACTAATAATGAAGCCACGAGGTTGAGAGAAATGTTCCTGTGAGACTGGGTGGTCTCAAGGTACAGATCTCAGGAAGGATTAAAGAATATTCTGCAGCACTTGAAGAGCAGTGCACAGCAGCCTCAATCATTTTCAAATGGAAGGAGTTTTGAACCACCTACAGTCACCCTAAATCTGTCCTACAGACCAAATAATTAATCAAGGACAAAGGGCCTTTGTCAAACATTAAAAAGCACATTATGTCCTAATTATAACGAAAGCAATCTGGATCCTTACCACGGTTTAATGGGTTCTTTTATTTCTCATGTTTAACCTCCACACTAGGTTACATATCAATGGGTCTGCTAGCTTTTCCATTTACCCAGCAACTAACAGAGACAAACCAACAAACCTCAACAAAAAATTTCCCTCTACGGAGGACCTGCCTCCTTGTCCTCCTTGTGAATGTCAATACTGACGATCTTAACTTGCATTTCTGGTATATTTTAGAATGAAGTCATCATGAAAAGTGACTTTGTCTACAGCAGCAGCTTTGTACCTTTTCCTTCTCCCCAGCCTGTGTGCCATGTATGGTTTACAAACCCTGTGGGTGCACCTTCAGCTGCAAACACGTGGACAATAGAAATGTGGTTGTGTGAGACTGCACAAAACAGAAAGTGACAAAGTTGCGTTATCGTTCTACCTCCCCACACTTTCATGATAAGCTCCAGACATATGTAGTTTATGTACTGTCCCATACACGTGACCTCTTCTCACTTGTCCTAGCTGTTAACCGATAAGAGCTTCACTAACAGCCTTCAAGTGCCAGTTCAACAAAGTCACAATAAAAGTTTTACTGAACAGGAAATGTCCATAAAATGTTCTAAATTTGGTCCCAGGTGTAAAATTAGCAGAGTACCTTAAATATGGGTAAGTAACTCTTTTGTAAGTAACGGAATCATTTTACAAATGCGTATAATTTTTTCATTTGAATAATCATGAGTAGGTCTCCCCCAATAAATGTGCGGTTGAACATATATGAAAAGGTCAATGATGTATATTTATTAGAGGATGTTACGCTGTGAGTAAGAGTTCAGGCTTTCGTCTGTGTTTTTTTATGCTTCAGACCGAAAAGGCTGCAGTTTTTGATGCAATGCTACAGGCCAGTCTAAGCGTGGCTTTAACACATCCCCCAATATCCCTCTTCAACAGTGTCACATACACAACTATGAGGAGATCCAAGTTATCCTGGAAAGCTAGAGGAACTCAGAAAAATGACACAGTGGCCTCATTTGTCTGAACTACAGTTTATGTCTGAAGCCCCTAATGAATTACGGACCAAGCCTCTTCTACCAATAGACCAATGACCTCCATTACAGCGAGCCAAAAACAAGAACTTGAAACTTCACGGCCCATGCAGGATCCATAAATAAGCTTTGACAAAGTATGTCACACAACTGAAGGCAATTACCAAAAAAAACATGAAGAAGGCAAAGTACAAAAACATGAGCAATAGGTGTTTGAGAAGAGTATGGACAGTGGCGTGAATCACAAGCTCTTTATAGCCACCAGTCTGATTGTAAAGACAGAAAACAGCCGAGTTGTGAAAATGCTTGTACTAGTCAAAAAGGGTGCTCAGACCCTTTGTGTTACGTATACTACCCCGCAGCATTGGGGGTAGGGGTGGGGGGTAATGGATGCATGTATACGGGCAGATCTTGTCTCTCTAGTATTTAGGTTTGCCTTTACTTTTCATTCACATCCCACCGGCACAGGCGCAGAGGCCCATCTCCCTACAGCCATCCCCTCCCCCCTTCCTGTTGTTGCATTTCAATGTAAATGGGTGCATGAATGGCTGCAGCTGGCCCATCAAAAGGCCAGCACTGCTCCCGCGAAAGGGTCTCTGTGATTGAGATTCAGCCAGGCCACCCCACTCTACCCTCCCCCACTCAGCACTTTGTCCTAACACCCTTACCCCCTGTCTAAGCTTATAGCTTAGTCCCAAAATAAAGAAGGCACTACAGGACAGCAGAAAGCTGATATAGCTGTGGGCCTCTGAGCATAATTGTTGTCAGAATGAAACATTTCTCCACTGGGCAATAAACCCAAACATATTTTATTTTATCAGAAGATGACAAAGGTCAGTAACAGACAAAAAACAAGATCCTGCAGCAGACAGAAAGGAACAGACCCAAAATGTCTTTCATATAGAGTGCTTACAATCAGTGTGGCATGATTCTTCTATTAATATGTCATGTAGAAAGAGGAGGCTGTCAACACAACTTTGAACACTGATGGGAATTTGCACAGCAAATCCAAATAGTTTCTCTCCTCTTCTCTGTTCCACTGTGCTTACACTGGTATATTGCAAGCTCAGCAGTACAGTGGTGTATTATACGTTTCTAAGTATGAAAGGTTCCACTTTGGTCTGGGTAACATAACTCTTGTCATAAGAAGGTCCACATGAGGCTTCGTGCAGACGGCTGCATGCCTGCCAATTTGCTATGACCACACTGGCTTGTCTATGCAGAAGCCACCAACTTCCAAGTGTACATCTGTACAGAAGAACCACATTACAGGCAGCAACAACGGCTCTGACAAACCATCTTTAAAACACTGATTTACACAAAAGCCATTTAAAGAGCTAATGGCGTTCACAAAAGCCTCTGACTGAGAAAACATAGCTTTTCAGAAGGTTTAAAACCACAAATGCATCATTTAAGCTCTGGAAGGACATGGAAAAGCCATTTAAAATAATCTGTAAATTAGAAGGGAGAAACATAGAAGGTGAGAGATCAGCTAAGCACCCTGTCATGTCTTTTCCCCGTGTGTCAGAGACAATCTGAACAGACCAGGACAGCGGTGCCCAGAGGGACGCATCACACAGACTGTCTGTGCCATTAGCTCAGAGACCTGGCCGACTAACCTCAGGACATTTCCAACCCCACATATGGATAATACATCATTCCATGCAGTCTACTGCTCAGCAGTACACTCAAACACCAACTGTTGTCTCCAGATTTGCAACACCCCTAATTCATGCCTGCCCAGATTGAAGAATGCAGCCATTTGCCTAATAGTGTCACCAATTCAGACGCTTTCAGTTCGAACGCACAAATGAGCTGAAGCTTTTTATAGCCAAGACTTTCAACTACTAATTATTCCTTAAGACACACGTGGAGTCATATGTAGAATATGAACAGTAGCATATCTAGAAAAAGATAAAAATGAAACTATTAAGACATGCTCGTACAAACATAAGGTTTGCTTCATCTGTGACTGAGCCTCTTTGGAGTCATTCAGAATGAAACTAAAAGTGTGTCTAAACATTGGCCTACACACCTACAGATATCTTAGCCAGCAGGCAAACTATCCAGGGCATAGGTCAGCCCACGCCATACTGCATTTATGACCTCAAAATAAATCGAACCCTGGAGCATACTACTGTGTGATAAAGGTTTGGACATTTTCTGCATGTCTAAAAAATTATAATTGAGCATATCAATAAGTTTCCCTTGAAAATAAGAGTGCAAAATATTCCTTTTTCAAGCTTCGATCAGAGAGATCAAAAGCCAAGTCTGTGGGGGAAAAAAAAAAAAAAAGCACATTTCTGGAGAAGTAGCAGCATGCCAGAGTAGAAAACCTTTTCCCTTTGATGTGCAGAGAGTCAGGGAAGAGAAAATATTATCAAAAGTGCTGCAGCGGAAGGCTAGCAAGTAAGCAGAATCTAACACGAGTTAAAGACACCATCAACCATCAGGACCTTCTAAACCCTGAAACGAGGCTCTACAGTCCCTGAGGGAAACAGCAGCATTGGGGCCCGCCATTTTGTTCCATTTTGCTTCGAGGACAGAGGAGGGGGCAAAGGACTAGACTGAATTTCAAAGGGCTTCAGATGCCATTTGAGTATCCGCTGAGATTGTACTGGTAGAACAGAGCGGCTATAAAAGATTTACACAACTCAAACAGGGAGGAAGAGAAAAACCTAAACATGAAAAAAAGGGGGAAAAAAAAGGTAGAGCCAGACAGGCAGATGCAAGAAATAGGAGTAGCCATGCTTGTTTACCTAGAAGGACCACACTCTCAGTACAAGAGGGGGAGGGGAGACGCTGCATTGACAGAAGGCAGGCAGAGTGAGTGCTCGAGTTGCAGCTAAAGGCTTCTTTTCCCTCTTATGACCAACACAACTGTTTTATCCTTCCATTTCAGCTAAAGATGGATTTGCAAAGAGTACTGCAACACTGCGCCAGGCACCTTTGGATTGCATTATTATATAACACATGAGAGCAGAAAACACACGACCACTCTTTTTTCCCCTCAATGTATAACAGGGACTGCACACATAAATGTTGGCAACATTGTAAATATCGCAACATTTTTTAAGACAACCCCTTACATAAACAAACTTGAAATTTAGCCATATAATCAATTGAAATAACAGTCCTACACCTTCTTTTTCTTCTACAAAAAATAGAATCAGCGCAGCAAACTCATACTGCTGTACACAACATAATGCTTTAAATTTAAAGTGTACTATAATCACTCTACCCAAAACTATAGCTCAAATATTGTCAAATGTTCAAAAAATAAAAATAAAAAAACAACACACACACACACACAAAAACCCCCTACAAAAAACCCCAAAACAAAACAAAAAAACCCACATAAAAAAAAGCATGGTCTACACACACACAATGAATTTCAATACGTACATGTTCAGTACAGCTTCACTAAAAAGACAAAACTGAAATTAAGCAGTTAAATAGATTTGCAGGGTCAATTAGTAAACAGGCACAATAACAACCTCCAAACTACCGCAGTCATTTAAAGGAATATAGTAAAGCATGTTGCTGAATAGTTATTAGTACTCAGTCATATTTTTAAGCATAAGCTCTACTGAGCAACTGCTGCTGCGCTCTCCTTTCACGAATACTCTTGTTTAGACACAAATATGCATTTCTACCTTTACTTAGCTTGGGTCGTCTTGATAACCAAGCATAATTCATTATTTAGTAATTCTGATGGGTTATCACTGGATTTGCTAACAATAATAGCCTGGTTGTCTGTCCTGTGCAACAGCTACTGTCAAGTCAGCCAAACAGAACAATCAAGCAGGTCGTTCTCTTCCTTGCCGTTCTGTTGTGTTTGTGCCATAATATATCGACTTGTTCGCCTTCATACCAGCTTTTCAATCATTACCACAAAAAAACAAAAAACAAAAAACAAAAAAAACAACACACGAAACAAAAAAGTTAGTCCATCAGCACTGAGTAAGGTTTACAACAACGCTTAACAGCTGGCCGATATCCGTACACCTCAGAGGTTGAGTAAGGCTGCATCGACACTAATCTCTGTCCAGACAAGTGTTTAAGCACAATTTCAGATAATCTCTGTCTACACAAACTGCCCGTGAACGCACAACACACGATTAATTGCAAACACTGTGCATGAGTGTCTTTATAAATCTTTACTAAAGGTAACACACGAATTTAAGGCAGTCGTGGTGTCAGAACATAACATGAGCTTTTGAAGCAACTAGGAACGTAGTAATTTGGAGCAGGTATTGGTCCAAACCAGACCAAAAAAGCTGAGATAGATATTTATGCAACATTCTTGTCAGCAGTGGTGGATAAGCTGCTAGCATGGGGGAAGCTAAAAGCTTTGTCACTTTCAAGACGGTATGCTAGCAGCAACTCTTTTTATTTTTGCATTGTTGTTTGATATAACCAGAGGCTAGTCAAGTGCGCTGCAATGACTGAAAAGCCCAGATGATGTTGATGTATAGGCTGTTGGCTTCTCTCACTCATTATGTTCTTGGTGTGATGCTCGTTAAAAAGATTTTATTACAATTATGAGAAAATAACATGGAGTTATCAACTCCTAATATTAATTCACTTCACTCTTCTCTTGTCAACACGCATTATGAGCAAGTTGTGAAAGTTTGTGTTACATTATTGTGCAAGGTGCATTCACAGCAACTCACTAACAGAACTATAAAAAGCACAATATAATAAAAACACACTCGTCTTAAATGTTAGATAATTTAGGTTTGTTTTTGCTTTGTTTTTTTATTTTTGTCCCCGTGTTATTTATTATTTTACAAATAAATACCAAATGAATAAATGTATTCTTGGATGTATTATCTCTTACATTTTATACTGATGCCGTGTGAAACAAAAGATCAATTACCAGTCTGTTCCCCACATTGAAGAGCACGACTTATTATTTAACTCTTTAATCAGCAGATGCTCTAAGCCAATGTGTCAGTGTCATACTGGAAATGAAAGTTGAACCAGTGCATCCCTAATGGAAATAATGGTAGTGACAGGGTTAGTATTAACAATGGGAAAAGTAACCACGCAAAAAAGATGAAACTATAAAATGTGTTTGTATGAGATAGCTTAAGTTTAAATTAAACTTGTAAATGACAGGATCAGCGACACGGCACTCAACATTCATGTCTCTATAGCAGGAAAAGGGCCAATCAACATCCAAGCTGGAAACCACATGAGACAATTCAGTTGATAAACTGGCAGATACACACAGCAGAGATTTACAAGTGTCAGCTATGTGGTGGAGGCCACATCTACTCATCGTAAAGATGTAACAGAGTGTCCTTATCACTTGATCAATTAAATCTGTAACTAGAAAGAATCAAGGAATGTGGTTCATGTGTTCCAATGGGATTAGCCAGAGATGCTGAATAAGGAACTGCATGCACCAAGTACATGCATATCTTACTCAAGGGGGAAAAAAGAACAGCTCTTCAATTCTTATTTTAGAGTGAATTCAAATCTGTATGAGCAGCGATTCTATACATTCGGACTTTGTTCTGGTGACTACTGAAAATTAGAGCTCAGACTTGTTCTACAATTATAAAGAGGGGCATCAGAATAACTGCCCAGATTTGTTAAGAAGATGGCTGTTGAGTGGCGAGACTTGCTTCTAGGACAACTTTGATAAATCGCAGTCAAGAAGGGAAGGTGCTCATCTGTGGTGGCCTTTTCACAAGTTTAAGTATCTGCCTGTCCAGACCAAAACACAAGCCCAGAGTTTTAAAACTGGGTCAGCAGAAAGCTCCATTTTATTGGTCCCAAAATGCCACCGTAATGAGAATGCTAGCTGAAAACAAGCAACAACCTACAGCTTAAAATGAAAATGGATTAGTGGGGATGGACACACAGGCAAGATTATTTTCTACATGTTGGGGGACCCTTGAGATCATTCTTAGACATGAGAACTACTGTTGGGCAACAGAAGAGCAAAATCACATTAGTCAGCCTGCCTGAATCCAGGCTTTAAGAGCTCATAACCTATCAAAGCCCAGCAAAACTCCACTTCCTGTTACAGTGAGAGTATCGTCTTGTTTCCTGTGTAGCAATTTTAGAAACAGAGGCATCAGTAAGGGGAACCGGAAGGGACACGCAATTCAGCTGGATTCAACCAGGATGACAGTTATCACTAATATCTTTGAACTAAAAATTCAAATACAAATCAATTGTACAAATCAAAGTTCACAAGCAAACAAAGGAAAAAATAAACAGAACTGACATAGTCACTGAATTATGGTCTGCCTATGCTCCAAGGCAAAAATATATACACATACATTTCTTAAAAGGCACAAAAATTGCAATAGTGTCTCAATGAAATGGGCAGTGAGGCTCATATATGGATCAGATGTGCAAGGTGACCAAAAATCCACTGTGTTAGCAAAGTATGACACATTCAACCATCTCTCTGCACTCCGTGTAGAGCTGGTAAAGTGCCGTTCAAGAGAAATGTTAACGAGGGTTAGTTAATTGAACCAGCTACTTAAATCCAACATTTTCAACTGCACCTTCTGTCACTGCGTCTTTTACAATAAAGTAGGCATTCATGATATGACAGTGTCAATTCATTTTTGTGTGTTTTTTTGTCGTACGGCATGGTACAGAAGAAATAGTCCGGACTGTATAATTTTGTATCGCGCATACTCTGAAGGATGGCAATGCCTCAGGGGGTAAAAGCAATCCCTTGTGTTAGCTGCCTTTGTGGAAACAACACAGCTGGCAGTTTCCTCTGACTCAATCGTATCCTCGTCTTTTGACCCTTGGGCTGTGTCCATTGGCGTGCCACTTCAGTAACACTGTTACCTGGGTTTTCATTAACGGTTTTCTGTAATAATTTTGTATTTTATCTCGCCAAACGCTCCTAATGTGCTAGTGTGTATATAGTTGCAGTAGCCCAAACAATAGCAGATGAGCTGCTGCTGGCTGCACATCCTATGCTCTGTGTGTCAACCTAACCTGATGTGGACGTAACTCTATTCCAGCCACATGACTGGTTCAGCATTGTCCCTGGTTTTTAATGTTGTCCATTAAAACATGATAGAATGAGTTATATTGACCTAGTATTAACCACATCTCGCATTTCTATTGAGAAAAAGAGATGTCAATTATCTTTATCGCCCAGCTCTACTGGAGACAACATTTGTTTACATTTCTGCTAAGGCACAAATTTCACAAATAAATCCTGCACGTCACCATCTTCATGTGGACCTGAAAAGTCTGTGCTATAATAGCGAATGAACTGGGGCTTTAACTATAACACAGACAAACAGAACCTACGCAAGCTCAAGGGAGACAGAGATATGCATCACTGCCTCTGCAGTGTAGTCAACATGAACGCCCCAACAAGCTTTAACACTCTCAGTATCTTGGTATAAAACACCACCAACGGCACTGCAGTGTTTTCCTCAGCACTGGTACTGCACCAAAGTGGCAAGCTTCCCCTCCATACTCAATTTCCTCAAATCCCACCATGTTGTGCCTCTCCTTCATATTTTTTAAGGGAGGTTGGGGGGGGGTTCCACTGAACCGACACTGCCAATTTAGATAGTTATCCATTCATACAGTTAGGCTCCAAACTCTATTTAAGAACGTAGTGATAAAATCCGGACAGCCTGTGGGCATTTCAAAGCAAGCTTTAAACAGACCCACAATGCATAAACAAATCCTGTTCACTGGTTTCAGCTTTGACTATGTATTTCATTGCTTTGTTTACACACAGGGTTGTAGCAAATCCAAAGCATATCCAAATGCATAAGAGATAGAGAATTAAGACGCTGTGCAAACCTAACTGGAAAAGCTGGAAGACCAGTATTGCGTTAGGTCAACAGCTAAATGAGCAATGCTACTGTGCCTTTTGAAAACAGGTCAACATTTGGATGTTACTGGTGCACTCTCTTGAGTAATGTCATGTTAATTATTGTCTGTGATATAAAGGTGCCCCTCAGACTTAAGCATAAATATATAAATAAGCCAATCAATAGCCTAAAGATCGCGGACAGTTTACGTCAAACCACCTTTGCTTGCAAAAACCTTTCAAAAACGCACGCAGAACGCTACTCTGTTAGTAATGCCACACGTGGGCATAAGCTGCTAATATTTGCAGTATTGGCTGCTGACTAAGATATTTAGACTTAATTTTGAAGTCTCAACACACTGACAATCACATCAAGCTCAATAAATGATTCACCACAACACAATAAATTTTGCTTCAGAGAGCATATCTTTTCTCAATGTGTAACAAACAGAAAGGATTCCTTCTTTCCAACTCGGATCAGTTAGGGGGGAAATGAAGAGGATAAACCCTCAATAAAGCTGCACTTGAGAAGCAATTCTTAATATTTTAAGAGGAAAAAACAAAGTGCATGTAGTACAATGGTGATAAAGCGTCATAACGCTGCTTAAACACAGTAAATGCACGAAAACATTGCACATTCACACCATAATAACGGGCTAATCTCGGAGACAGCAGGAGTCAGTTTGTTGTTGTTGCCATGTTAGCTTTGCAGGGAGAGTAAAAGCACACCTACCTCTGTCTGAATTCCCACAATTTCAACCAGTTACGGAATCTTTGACGTTTAGTCTACGCCGTGGTGTTTTCCGCCGATGCTGGATGGTCCCATTTGTCGCCGTCGGTTCACTATACACTGCTCCGGAGACATCCGCATAAACTTGCGACGACCATCGCAGCTCATTCGAGTCGAGGCTAGCGCTAGCTTGTTAAAATCGTGTAGACCAACAAACAGACGTCCACAGAAAAGAAAAAAAAACACTAAAATATCCACGAGAATTCGTATACAGCGTTGCTATTTCATCTTCTCCAAAAACTACGAACCTTTAACGGTCCACCTATGTAGCTCGAGGCTAGCTTGGGTAAATGTAAGCCATCAAAAGATGTTATTTTTGTTTCGCTTTAATCCTCTCCGCCAAACCATTCGAGCGGTTTTCGAGCGGCCTTAGCATTCAGTGTGTGGGGACTCTCGGCACGGAAACGAGTCACGGATGAAACGCGAGTTCTGATTTGCACTTCTGCTGTAGGCGGATACCTTTGCAGAGCACTTTGAAAACGACGCCATTTTGGATCCGCACAACTACCCTATTCAGGCTTCTGTCGAAGTTTTTGACGTGCCCCAACGTGGCGTCACATGTGTCACAGTTTCAAACACCCGAGACAACGCTCCATTATATAGTTGGGGGACCAAGAAAAGGAAATGGAGTACAGGCCTTGGGTGCACTCGTTTTTCATCCTTGTAAAAACTTATTGCCAGCTCGCGTGGTGCATGTTCCTAGACACGTTTACACCGGTCGGCTCGCGCCAGTAAGATGAAGCACTTGTTTATGACAAAATAGTTCAGACAGACTTTATTGCGCAGGCGCACATACGTCTACTATACATTAAAAACATTCGCGAGTTCGTGTAGCCTGACCCAGATTTGTGCTATTTTGCGCCAGTTTTTGATAGGATTTCCCCCCTGTGATGATTAAACACCTACAGCTTCACATAATTACCTACAGGACCTAGGTGTGTGCCTCTATGCATACTACTATTCTATAACCAGTCCATTTAAATCCATTTACCATCCATTTACTACAAGAGCAGTAGCTTCAATAATTAGAATAGCAGCTAGAAGTTATTCCCACTAAATCTTTTTAGCCTAGCTATACTGACCTTCCTGATACTATTGGGCCTGGTAACCAGCAAGAAAACATTTTGTATCATCATAAGACATAGTAGTAATATCATACATACATCATACTCACTGGCATATTTTTTAGTATTTAAGAATTTATGAATTAATGTAAAATAATGTAAACAACACTATCGGCGGTTTGAGGTTGATACTTTGAAATTGTAAATGACTATCCTCGTGAAAAACGCTCTGGAAAACCTTATTATACTTCTTAAGATATGCATGCTTCACGACCTTAAATATGTCTAATGACGTGATCTAAGTGCAGCTTTCGGCTGATGAGTGCGGGGCACGAGTCTGTGAAGAAACCGGAGCGTGCTGGTGAACAAACCTGACGGACCCGTGGTTAAACTGATACGTGAACGGATGATACGAATGCTTCTATTGGCTGAAAGGAAAACTCCCCACTCTCATTGGCTCACTTTAATGTCATTCAATCAGAGCCGTACGCATCGTTTTCCATACAGTCCGTGTTTCCACGACATTGTTTTGATTATTCACAAAAGCGGCAGCCTTTCTTCTTTCTTCTCACGTGACTGGAGCTCACATTAATAATACCGGGTATTATCATTATTATTATTATTATTATTATTATTATTGGACTGGACCTAACACAAAAGCCCCCTGCTCTCAATCTAACACCACGTAACCAACATTGTCTGTTTTCATATGCATTCATTTTGCTAAATCCCACTGGACCAAAACAGCTCAATCATCTTAACCAACAACGCTCTCTGGTGGACCAGTGATACATCTTTGACTGAAAAATCAAGTAAACAAACACCCACAAGTCTTTAATGCATGCTTCACGGGAAGCAGTAAATTTGACATCCTTCTGCTAATATAACCATTTACAATTCAATTCAATTCAATCTTTATTGGCAGACTTCATGTCCATAAAAACAAGACAGAACCCCCCCCCCAAAAAAAAAAAAAAAAAAAAAAAAAAACTTAAAAAAAAAAAAAAAAAAAAAAAAAAAAAAAAAAAAAAAAAAAAAAAAAAAAAAAAAAAAAAAAAAAATTTTTTTAAAAAAAAAAAAAAAAAAAAAAAAAAAAAAAAGTACTTTGGGTAGCGACTGAGAAATCAAAAATCATCCATTG
>VUQG01034737.1:0-33336 GCA_015106755.1 Etia nguti | reverse complement strand
AAAAAAAAAAAAAAAAAAGAAAAAAAACAAAAAAGACAATTATTTTTTTGACATAAACAACCACTCCTAAAATACCATAAACAATAAGTTTAATGTTCTGCCCGAGAGCCGCAAAAAAAAAGTTATTTTTCCCCTTCCATATTTTCACTCACTGTATTTCTCTCACATCATCTCATAAACATTTAATTTCCGTTTCTTCAGCCTGAGCTGGCACTCAGGACAGTCCCACACAAAGTCAAATTATATGGCCCACTGCTCCACAGACAAATGCAGAGAATTAGCATCTGAATATGCATTGTGCACCAATCTCCCACACCAGCAAATTTTAATTTAAATATACACGCTTGCTAGGAGTCAGGGCTGGCTAGCTCAAATGAGACTGGAGTACCTTTTTATTATGTTATGTCTACAAATTTTTATCGCAGAGTTGCTCAAGGTTACAATAGGCCATTTATTAAACTGTAATGGATTTTCTAGTTGATACATTCTGCAATGAAATTGCATAGTAGACAACTGGCTGAACCCACTAATGGAGGATTTTTCGTGAGGGTGCATGTTTTTGTGTTGGCTTAGGAACAGGAAGTCACAAATTTTGCATATTTCATGTAATTTGGAGAACATGTTTTCAGCCAGCTTTCTTGATTGGATGGTTTCTCTCAACCGTCCCCCGAGGAGAATCAGATACCATGACAACCTGGTTTATTCTCACGTGTGGTCTTATCTAAAGTCCTAAAAAACATTTACATTATATTTATTTTCTGGTTCTTTTTTTCCTGTCCTTTCCACACAGGAAAGCAATGATCTCATTGTGTGTGTGTGTATATATATATATATATATATATATATATATATATAGTAACTAAGCTGCTTCATAAATATTTGTTTAAAAAACTAATTTTTTTTCTGTCATTGTGAAACATCAAAGATGTTTATATCCATCTCTTTTAGGTAGAGCAACGATGTCCTTTTTTTTCTCTATTGAAAATTTCACCCATCACACGCTTACTGATTTACTCTTTTTGAAAATGTTCCAAGAAATCTTGCAGAAAGCATTAGACAGAGGATGGGCAAGATTTAATGGTAGGTGAGTCTGAAAGACAGGATGCTCAGAATTGAATTGAATGTAACCACAAACACCTTGTTTTCAAGATCATATGCATGTGGGTTAAAAGATCTGCATTGGCTCTAAACGGGATCATTAATATTTTATTATTAATACTGTTTCATCAGAATTCCAGGTATTCGAAGGACTAACAAAGGCAAGAGGATTGTGTTATTTTTTTTAAAAAATGCTGAAAAAAGCAAAATAAAAAACTCTTTCGATATCTTACATATATAAACATGCATGGGCAGAAATGTATAGTCCAACAGAGGTACAGCCTGATCGAAACAACAGCAAGGATATGAAATTATGCTGAAGTTAGAAGAAATCCGTGCAGGAATTAGCTATAATATATTCATTTTGGCTATTTAATTAGAATGCAATGATTTTGTTACCATAAGGAACAGTGAGAAAAAGAGAAAAAGTTAAGGGAACTATGATGTCTAGAAACAGATGATATCTACAGTCTTTCAAAATGAGCTTTTATTTCTTAAATTTTAGCCATTTCATGTTTGTGCAGCTTTCTGAGGAATTTTTGTTTCATACATTTTTAATTTGTGTGTTTTCTGAGCATTTTGAGGCTACAACTGTCTTCATCTTTGTTGAGCACGGTTACCATGGTTACAGGTGTTCTTCTCATCTGTTGCAAGGTGGAAAAAGCTCTGTTTGCTCGAACACACGCATACACACAAACACATACACACAAACACACAGTGTCAACACTCTGATCTGCAGTGATACAACAGACCAACTCTCGTCAGCGAAATCCAGCTACTATTTTGAAACACTTTTCTCACTTTCTCAGTTTTGCTGTGTGGGACCAAGAGAGAGAGGCAAAACATTTTGATAATGGAGGAAAAATCTAGAGGGGATTCAGAGGGATTGTGGGATAGGTCAAGTGACTAAATCATTCTAAATAAATAAATAAATACACAGTTTGGATCAAGGTGGGTTCCAAAGATGTATACAAGTTTTTGAATATATTATTACTTATGTAGAGTATAATATAATACAATGTTACTTAATTCATCCAGTATTTGATTTGTGGATAAAAATGTACCACAAAATTAAAAATACCTCTTAAAGTCCCTTAATTTCCCGTTAGTAGATAGAGTATTTAAAAAACAAAACTATACTGTATTACTCAGGAAACAACTGATGTGTGATTGACAGTGTGTTCAGTAACAGCCATGTAATTCTACAGCACAATTCATAGGTAATAAAGTCTAAACAGATTTTCTCTCTCTTCATACCGATTTCTAATGTGGTGTCTTGAGTTTCTGCTCTATTCTCATTCTGTTAGCCTCACAAGGTCACAATCATCACTATCATTAACCCAGTGAACTCTTGACCTGTGAGAGTATGTGTAATTCATTCTGCTCTCTTCAAATTATCTGGCAAATTAGCTCAGCCAAAGTTAGAATGAGGCAATTAACTCAACAGTCTGAGAACTCTAATCAGTAACTCATCTCCATGACTAATGCACAGACCTCTAGTGAGGGTATATTTTTAGGTTGTTTTCTTTCCTTTTTTTTTTTAATGTTACGTTTCATCTAAAATCTCTTTGCCTGTTAAACATACTACATTTTCGGCACTATAAATCATTCAGTGAAGAATATCTTATTTTTTAAACTTTTTTAAAGAATGCATTTGGTGAGATACAATCACGCTCCCGATTCTCTTATTGCCTGCTACACCCATCCTTTTTTTTTTTATACATCAGGTTTTCTGCCAGTCTCCTTGGATTAACTTTTAAGCACTGTAGTGCAAGTCAAATATTCCTCTAGCTGTGCAGATATGTTGCTTCTCAGCAAAATATTGGATGCCACTGCCTCTTGGATGTTTTCAGTAAATAACAGTTCTCTGTCTTCTGGCTGGCTGACAGATTATGTGTGAATCTCCTCATTAAAATGTCCGACCTCAATCCATCAAAATACAACAATTAAAGACCAGTTTCAAAAACATCCTTTAGTTTAAAACTGCTGGAGAAGACTTTGTTTTTGAGAACATTGCAGACTGTGTCTAAAACAGTCATACATGATTGTTTTAAAAATTATATAGTTGACCATAAAATTGTGATTGAAAGGCTGAGATACTGATTTGTTTATTTGGGATGGCTCAGAAGTAGCTTTGACTAATGAGAAACTTTGCTACTTTCATTTGGTAATCATGTTTCTCACTCCTTAGGTTCCTGGGTGACTCCCAATTTAATAACCTTTCTCTTTATCATATATGCTACACAGCAAGTTGGATAATGTATCTGGTACTCTATAGGAGTAAACACTCAAGGATTTTACATTGGTTTTGGTTTCCATTGTTATTTTACACTGAACACCAGAGTTAAACGAACAATACTGAAATAGTGTTATACTCCTTACACCATGAATGGTAATAACAAAAACACCAAGAACAGTGAATGACTCAATGCTTAAAAAATGATTTGGGTACAGTGCACCTTATAGGATCACAACAGAGAGAACATTTATCACCAAAAGAGAGGGCGATGCAGATTTCCAGAGTAGAATTTCTATACGTCATTCCTTCAGTATAATACAAGGAGTATTTTATTTTATTTTGTTTTATTTATGCACCCTATATATAGATCCCATTTAACACCCATGACTAAAATATGAACTCCCAGACTAGAAATTATTCTACATCAATACATTTGCAATCATCTTGGGATGGGTTAAATTGAATTTATTTCAAAATAGCCAGAACAGACAATGTTCAAAGTTTCAAATGTCAATACAGCCTTACAATGGAACCAGTGGTCAACGCACACAAACAGTGGTCAAGCATTGACACATCCCCAATTTTCTCAGTCACATGATAGGAAATAAAAAATCTCCAAATCTTCTACTACGAGGAAATATTTCCTAGCAAAGACAGCAACATTTTTTATTTGACTAAACACTGGCATTCCATCTTTCGTGTGGGAACAAGCAAGAAGACCATGGAGATACTATTTCCTATAATAGACAATCCAAGGCCACATCAACTTTCCTTTTCATCTTTGCATGCATTTCATCTGCAATCATGTCACCATTTCTTAGGCTACCAATTTTAACCATTTTTACCTGTCCACAGTCAATGCTTTTCAATTGCACTAATGTATTCTATATCCCTCTGATATTTTTGGGCTAAATCGGTACATTTATGAAGTTTATCACAGTGTTCTTAAAAAAAAACATAGCAAACAAACAAAAACACAAAAAACATGTCCTCTTAAATGACCAGAGAAAAGATCATATTTTTCCTGGCTTAAGGTGTTGCTTGTTTTGTCTAGGTTTATTCTGTTTGGACCATTTTTCTGTTAAAGACATCCATGTTTGTAATGTGTTCTATCAATCATGTCTTGTCTAGATATAATTTTGCTCTCTAAAAGGTACCCAAAAAGCAACTTCAAGTCTAGATGTCCTATTTCTTCCAATATTTCATGCATAATATCAACTGGACAGTTGTCAGAGAGTTTAAAGTACTGAAGATCATTGAAGATCATTGAAGATCATTGGCATTGCTGAGCATGGAGTATTGGTTTGAACAACATTAGATCCATCATCAGCTAAACATCTTTGGCAAATATCGTTATGCACAAAAAAGCAAAAATAGTTGGTGCTGAATGATTCATGTCATCCAAGAAGTCTGTGCAATCCCTAGTTATCCCCAGTGACTTGTGCAGCTGTCTTATGTACTGGTTTATCAGCAAAAGGAACATCTCTTCCTGTGCACTTAACAATTTTAAAATCATGCTTCAAGACTGCACTTTTTAATATACTGACTGTGAAAGACAGCCACCAGGTGAGTACTCATCAGAGCAGAATTTATCTTTGGAAACCAGTTTCTTAGGACAACATAAATCATGCTATTCTTATGCATACTATGTTTAGATCCAAAGACATTCTGGTCACATATCTGCTGAAATTTCTTACCAGGGTAAAATGCATGTGACGATTTTTGATTTCAAACCAAATTTCTAACAAAGTTAAAAGTGGATTTATGAACTAAACATGGACACATCTTGCTTAATTTTAATCAACCTGGTAATAAGATTAGCGCTGAGATCCTTCACTCTGGGTCTTTTATGGCAAAGACCTACATTGATAATGTACATGGTGGTCAACAAAAATATATATATGATACTAAACAAATTTATTAGATATAGTGTTTATGCCACAGCTTTTCTAAATTAAAAGTATTGCCAATTACCAAAATCATTTTTCATGATGATCATGTTTCTGTGTCCAAGCTCTTTAATCACAGTGATATTATTATTATTGTGATTATCTATAAATGTTTAAATTTACTGTTTTACAAAAAAGCAGAATAAACAGAAAAACACATTAGTAGTAGTATTATTTAATTAAAATGCCAAATACAGTTAGTTACTTGCATTCCTGACGAGAAAAAATTGTTTTAGTTTTGAATGCTGTGCTTGATTAATTGATTAATTCTTTTTGTGCTGACTCAAATGTGGGTATAAAAATATGAAATCACTTTGAAATTCCTCAGACATGTTCAAAATGGTAAAACATCACTTAAAAGCCAAGACACTGTTTTAAAAATTGAATTCTTGAGCTCTGACAGCTGGGGAGCATTATGAAGTTTGATGCATTACACCTACAGTGAAGATTCCTTACATGGTGGAGATTCCATTATGTTATGGGACCTGGGAGACCACAGCTCCCAGTTCACAGAATTCACCAAAACTCACACAGAGTTCACTTTTTACCAGGGATTTGAAATGGGAGAGCATGTATGCATGTCCCAATGTTGACAGGCATGCATCCAAGCATGCGCCATACAAACCATTAAGTACCATTTTTAGTTGCTGCAATGAAATTTCGTTAAAATGGACTAGCCTGCTACATCATATATTCACTTTGATTTTCTGGTGTCTTTGAATTCAGCCTTCTGTAATTTAGATTTTCACTTGACGGCTTAATGTCAAAATGATTATTTAAAGGCTGCAGCTACTTACGTTGTGAACCCTGACTATACCATTCATAGGTTCTTCACATTTCTGCAGATTGGATAAAGGAATCCAATGTCAGCATTTGTGTGAGGTTGTTGTTTTCTTTAATGAATTTGGCCTTGAGAAAGTCTGTTCACTTCTTAATAGGTTCTCCAAAGAAAAGCCGGAAATCCTGCAGCACCTAAACACAACATAATACAGAACACTTTATTGTCCAGACCATAAATTTATCCTTGGTTCACCAAATCATAAACATGACAAGACCAGAAATAAACAATAAAGCAGTACATGAAACTATGTGGAGACAATTACTGTTCCACCATGCTATCTGCATATATACATAAAAACTTACAGTTTATTGAGCATGAAACATTCAGTGGTAGCAGGCCTTTAAAGTGACTTACTTTACTTTGTGTCAAGGAATCTTGGGAATACTAAGCACCGTATAGAACAGGTTCAATAATTAATGTCTCATTTTAATAAAGATTTTCCCCTTGACAGTTGTGGATCCCATCAGGTTGATCCCCCTCCATCCACTCTTTCAAACTCTGGCCCTCTGTTGGTCCCTATAGAAACTTATTTTGCTGCCACTTCTGAGCTACATGAGCTTACATGTTTCTTTTTTTCCAAAAAAATTTAAAAAAAATAGATGTTTGACCCAAAATACACAAAAACTTAAATATTTTAAAATTTTATACAATTGTAAAGGAGCTACAATTTTTTTTTAGGTTGTTCCGGTTTAAATTTGTCATATTGGGCTGACAGATGAGGTAGCCCTTTTCTTCCATCTATTTTCTTTACCACCACCTTGATAATCCATATAAACATGTTTCCTTATTTATGTTTTGGCCAGTGTACATGTTTCCTTTGATAAATTGTACAGTTATTTAGATGGCTGCACAAGCTGTGGCCACTGACTGAAAGAATAAGACTGCGGATACAAGCTGCATCAGTGAGCTTTCTGTGAAGGGGGTTTGGGTGAGGTGTCCAACTGGGAGGAGACCCAGGGTAAGCTAGAGAGATTGCATATCTTGGCTTGTTTGGGAACACTGTTTGGTATCCCTCCCCATAAGAGCTGGAGGATGTAGCCAGGGAGAAGGAGATCTGGGCCTCTCTGCTTAGATTCCTTTCCCTTGTGACCCCTATCAGGATAGCCAGCCGAAAATAAGTATATGAACAGTGTTTTTGTTAGGGAACAGTTTCAGACATGTAAACCAAAAATACCATTCGATTTTCACTAAGAAATGTTTGACTGTTTGCCAAAGATTGACTGTATACTGCTCTTAAATGACTGTGTGTGGTTGTGGTTCATCTGTATGTCCCACATATAGACAAGCCACCAAAGTAACTGCATTATGTTTATACTGCATTCTATAATAAATACAGAATAACTTGCTATATAAAGTAGAAATTAGGGTATAAATGTAAAAGAAACATGTTAAAAATTGCTGTAAAAACATATATTTTTTTAAGATGTTCAATACATATCACATTCACAAGGACAGAGAAGGACATGAGTTCATGTTGACCTCAATCTTTGACAACTAAAATCATTCGCCCAAGGTGTTCAATACACATCGTTCTCACAAGAAGGGGGCAGACCTTTGATCTCTGACCAAAATAAAAAATGACTACAGTTCATAAGTTCATCCTTCACTCCAAGTGAAACTTTGTGCTTAAACCTGGAGAAATTAAAAAAGGGTATTGTGTTAAAAAGAAAAAAAAGAATCTGATGGATGAACGGATAAAAGCAAAACCCAAATGCATTCTGCCTCTGGCCACTGCTTGCATGCAGAATCAAAAATGCAACCTGTAATGGAATGTGTATTTATAGGTGCACAGCAACATAGGATGGGAATTGTAAAATATAAATTACATAGGGAATAGAGTTAAAAAAAAAAAAACATTATTAACTTGAAGGGTTAAGACTAACTCTGTCTATCATGTAAAATGTAAATTTTTAATTGTAATCATCTTTTTATTTCACAAATCTTGTGCAGTCTTCCACATTTCTCTTGAATTACAAATTCAATTAAACCCTCGAGGGTATTCATTCTCATAGGCATTCATTCCCTTAGCCTTCAATTTCTTCCTGTCACCTTTTTTCCTTTTCAGTGCCTCATTTTTCTCCTCGTATTTACTTCTTCTTTTACTCTCTTTCATTTCCAGTGGACCTCTTTCAATGAATCACGACTCTGGTCAGCCATTCCTCTCCATCTCTCTCAGGACCTTCCCTTTAGAACTCTTTTATTTTCTCTATTTCATTCAGTAATGTCCAGCTTTGACTTGACTCTGACCCCACAACAGTAGCATGCTCATCTATATTTGAGAAACAGGTTGATTTAAGGACAGTGCCCTCTGTGTAGCAGCAGCTCAAAGTAATTAGCCTGGAAATCCAGTGAACCTGTTATAGCTCAGAGAAACTCCGGAATATTTTAGAGAAAGCACATAATGACAAAACATTTGATGTCAAAAAACCGAAAAGCATTCAATTTTATTATCAGCATTAGTATTAGTAATCATTTACTATTATTATTGTTATCTTGCTTGGCCTAATATCATCCATAGAGCATCATATATCTGGCTATTTCATTCATTCTTATGGCTGAGGACCAATTGTGATAAGAAATGACTGTATAATATTGATAGAAGTCGAGACACAAACACCATTCTTCCAAGTGAAATGCAGGTTTCTTTTCTGAACCATTGTTATAACTTTGTGTTTGTATATGTATATCCTTAAATGTGACTGTGTGATTTATTCTTGTGCTGTTCTGCTTCTGCCTGAAAGTGCTGTGATCGAGTGTTTCTTGATCTCTATCTTTTATACACAATGTCGTTTGCTGGCAATTAGACTGGAGACCAATGGTGCTTACTTTTAATTGGAAACTGCCAATGCTGGTGTCAACACACCAGTTCAGTGCTGTGCTGTAACTACAAGAAAGCTTCACTGCAAAATTATTATAGTAACATCTCTGTTGTATTGTTATGAAAAAATCTTCTAAAAAAGCAGTCTGGGACCCTTTTGTTGGCATATTTTATCCAGCTGCCATGGAATAGTGTAGATGTCCCTGTTTTCCTTCATGTACATTTTGTTGAAAGAGATAAGTTAGTTTTTGATGATGTTACAGATGTTTTTGTCATGCTTTTTTGAGATGTTTAATCTAAAAAAATTGATAAATAAAGGCTGGGGATCTAGGTTAAAGACATATATCTGACAGGATTTAGAGATGGAGGCAATCCACCTTAGCATAAGAGCTTAGATAGTCTACTCTTTACACTGCCCCCAAGCATATTTGACCTCAGAGTGCAGGTCATTTGACTTATTTGATCGCTGCTTACATTTAAGTGTACTATGCCCTGGCCCTCTGCAAAAAAGTCAGTTAAATGGTATACATCCAATTATTCCCAAGCACAAACACCAACACTTCCTTAACTACAGCTGCCTCTGTGAACATTTCCATGTGAAGTAATGAGCAAGTCTACAAACCTTGTGAGAGGATAGTGTGTAATGGTTTCCAAAAGCCCTAATTAAGCCACACGGTGCATAAAACCATTAACCTGGCTATGATGCTTTTGTGTGAGAGAGTGTTGAGTGAGCTAAGACAAATTGAAGCTTATTCCATCCTGGAACATTAGGAAAAGTGTGAGTGCAGGACAGTGGGACTGGGTAGAAAATGGTACTTGGGTTTGGGATGTGGCAATTGTGGCTAGTGTGACCGTATCCTTAGAGCTAAAATGCCAGCTTCTGTCACAGAAAAACCCCTTTACTCTCACTAGGAAAGTCTTAATGAGTGCAGGCATGCTATCACTTTACACTGACCAAAGGGTATTTGGACTGTTTGGGCTGGATGATTGGAATGCAAATTGGAAGAACAATTTAACAAGTTGTGTACCGTTTTGAAACTTTGAACAGTTTCAGCTGTGATACACCAATATAGTTCTAGCCCCCTGACCTTTTCTCTTTGCAAACTGTTTGCAAATGTTACTGCCATCTTTACCCCCAGGGATTAAAATGATTTTTATTTGTTCTTGGTCATTTGTTGAGTTATTACTATAGTATTTGATAATGCTGTGTCTTGATTTGAAACTAGGGTACAGTTTATGTATCGATAAATGAAAAACCCCAGACAGGGTATTACAATATTTTTGTCCAAAGCTGGCCATAAATGATCAATGATTGCAATGATAATTTAATATTATTTTTAAAATGAGGTAGCATATAAAAAGAAAATTGTAAGTTTGAATGCTTTATTTTAGTCCAAGTTTCCCTAAAAGCCCTTTGATGAGGATATGTCTGGGTTCAATAAGAACATATTTCATAGTTAGAATCTTAGTACCATCATACTGACAGATGCCCTTTTGGTAACCTTGACTGTTATTCTAAAAGTAAGTGAATTGGAGGAGAATTTTTTTCCTCTGATCCTTGGTCCTTATAGAATCTGTGCACATTGCTAGGGGCCAGTGACATTCGCTGCTGTCTAATGATTCCCAAATAGCTCTTCTGGCAAAAAAAAGGGACACTAGTGGAGGAGCAGAAAGTGTCACAGAGGTCATCACCAACAAACAAGGGCTGAGGGAAGAGCCAAAGTGGAAGTCCAACATCAGTGGGTAGTATTCTATATGCCTCAAGCACACAATTAGTTATCTGGTTGTCTTGTCTGGTGCTCGCTGGTTTGAAACTAGAATAAAATAAATAATTATTAACCAGCTGTGGGCACAAACTACCATAATTGTTATTCAAAGTTCATCATTTTGTGTTTTAAAATTATTTTATGTTTAATTTTCAAACAGAATTTAGTTTAAAAGTAATTATAATTTGATTATTTACTTCATCTTATCTGCGTGTTCTGGTGGGTTAAGTTGTTCGCTTTTCAAGTCCCTCTGATCAAACAGTGATCATTAATTTCAGTCCATTATTATGATTGTTGTGGTTCATTATTTACTTGTAATGTTACGTGACTGTGCTGACCTCCTCACTTGTTACTTTAGTGATTCATTGGTTGAGAACAGAACTGCCTGTGAGTGTCACACCAAGACCAAGAGTTTTAATGTTTTTTTTACACTCGAAGGCTTTTGTAGAAGAAGGTTGATAAGGTTTCCATAACCATGTGAGAATGTGTCAGAGATTGTTCTGACTGGCAAGAAAAAAAAGACAATATAAAATCCGATGGGTTATCTATTGATTTCCACTTGACTACTGATGGCTTGGCACTGCCAAAATTGACTTCTTTAAGCCTTGTGCACACAAATTACTAACATTTCATGATAAAATATTACATGCATTTTAATGTCATTTCTAAAGTTTGGGACTTTCATGTCAGTGGATATGTACATGTGACCTGGTAACTCCAAATATATTTTATTTAGAGTAGCCATTACTTATTTGTTGTTATATTCACATTGATGTTAGAAAGCTAAATTTCTCAACTCGATTGAAATTGTATTTTTTAAGTCTCTCCCTCTGTCTATCTTCACAATAAAGAAAACCCAACAAAAGAAAGGAGCGTAAATCCTAAAAGAGAGTGGTTTTATAATGACTTGCAACAATGGACAGGACAGCCTCCCACTCATTTCTGTCCTTCAGCTATAAGTTAGCAAAGAGCGAATCCTCCACAGAACTGGGACACAAAGAACTGACACACTAAATCCCAGCAATTTGTCACCTTTGAGTTCGAATGACTGAATGCAATTTTTAAACATGATTGATATGTATTGTTATTTTTTTTGAGGTGAGAACAACTAAAACTGTTTTGTATGTGCCTCTCAAAAACACATCTATGATATTTACATATTCATCTCAGTGGAAAGGGTGGAGTATAACAGTTGTAGATATGTTGAAATTATATCTACTCCAAAATTAAATCAATATCTGTTTAATATTTATCAATGGAGATATCTATATTTATTCATTTACAGTGCTGTGTAAAATTATTTGCCCTCTTTCTGATTTCTTATTGTTTTGAATATTTATCACCTTGAGTAAATACAAAATACAGCTTTCAAATGATGATTTCATTTGTTAAGCAGAAAGAAGCTATTCAAAGCTACCTGGCTCTGTGTGAAAAAAGTAATTTCCCTCTAAATCTAATAACTGGCTTTGCCACACTTGGCAGCAAGGAGAAGGATTGTTTTCGAGGATGAATGAGCTGTTAAAGGTCATGCCCAAGCATTTCCATCTGATTTGAGTCCAGACTTTGACTAGGCCCCTCCAAAAACTCTATTTTTTTCCCATTCAATAGTGGACTTGCTGGAGTTTTTCAGATCATTGTCCTGCTGTACTTATGCTTTGGGGTATGAGCTGATGGAAGTCATTTTCTCTCTCTGATAGAGAGCATAATTCATTCTCCAATCATTCAATCAATCAATCAATCAATCAACCAATCAATCAATCAATCAATACATAAATACATACATACATACATACATACATACATACATACATACATACATACATACATACATACATACATACATACATACATACATACATACATACATAAAATCACTCAGTTGTCTACGTCCTGAAGCAGCAAAGCAGCTCTAGACCATCACACTACCACCACCATGTTTGACAGCTGGTATGATTCTTTAATGCCATTGCAGATGGAGGGGGAGGAGGAAGAGAGGGAGACCAAGATTAGACCAAGTCACCAATTGCCAGTTTCTATGCTCTGACTTCTGTCTGTCTGTATGTCACCTGCACTACCATACATACGTACATACTGTACATGCATACATCATCTATGTTGTCCCATTTTCTTGTATGCACACATGCCTACAAATAAAGTATTCATATTCAGGATTAAACAACACATAAAATATCTGAGATGGAAGTAAAAGTTGGCTTTAGCTCAAAAACCTTATATCTTCTAGTTAGTTAATTATTTTTCAGAATGACACAACAAATATTGAGACAAAGAAGGCATGTTGATGAGCTGGACAAAATGTTAAGACAATTATTTCTGCTTGCTGTTGTCAGAGATTAACTTTGTGTGTGTGTGTGTGGGTTGAGGGGGGGAGTTAGGAAAAAAGCGAAACTTGAAAAACATAAAGCCACACACAAGCAAAATCAAACAAACACACTGCATGGAGATACATTAGCTATGCTGTATACTCTATGTAGAATCATAGGGTAGTATCAAACTGGTTGGATTTGAGCTAGATTTACATTCGGTAGGCAAAGAGATCATACTTCATTCTTTTTGTACAGAGCAGAAGGTGTCACAAGACATGATTTTGTAGTGTTTATAGCATATTTTTTGTATGAACATATTCATCATAGTCATTCATGTTTGGGAAAGACTGCAGTTGTTGTTCTCACTGCTAATTATCCTTTGTGACGTGATGTTTGAACAAAGCTTTGATCGTTGTGTACGAGTACAAAGAAGGAACACTGCAAGACTCGTATCCAAGTGCACTGTGTGTTATTTGATCAAGTTACTTTATGTATGTGTTTGTATTACTTGTTTTGGTGGAGCATGAATGAGTTGACAACTTGGATCCAAGAAATACATTTATTCTTACAATATCTTTGGATAGATTGCTATTTTATTACTATCTTTACTTTTAACCTCAAGACTACTCAATTTACTTTTACTTAGTGTGATATTTACATCTACTCTTCATTTAAGATTGAACAAAGCTTTCTTATGATGACCAACAAGAAAGTAAATGTCATCAAAACGTGATCTATTTGCTGTCTAAGAGATGGATTTGAAACTAACGCCAGGAGTTCTGAACTAGAAAATGTGCCCTAATTCCTGAATCCCCCATAACCAGCCAGTCTTTTGGGTATGTCACATCTTTTTTTTTCTTGTCAATTGATTCTTCATGGAGGTGCCCAACTCTCTGCAGATTTAAATCATGCGTCTTACAATATTTCAGCTCGCTTATTCCATCATTCCATTTTCTTCCACTTATCTAATTTAGCGTTGCAGACACAAAGAGAGAGACAACCATTGACACTCACATTCTCACATATGGACAATTTAGAATCACCAGTTAACCTGACCCCACCAACTGGGAGGAAGCCAGAGTACCCAGAGACAACAGACACAGACGCAGGGAGAGCATGCAAAATCCACACTAAAAAGGCCCTGGCCAGGTGGTGTATTTAAACCAAGGACCTAACTGCCGTTTCACTGTATTGGCCAACTCTCTTTTTATTGCTTCGGGAAACTAAAGTCAGTACTAATACAACAACTTACACAACTTACACATTTTGCATCTGACAGGAAAATATACTTTTAGTTCATTTTTTCCAAACGGGGGCTCAAATGTGGCCTTCCAGCCTTCATGGTGATTAATGCATGCTGCAGTCCTGAACCATCATCCATCCATTTTCTTCTGCTTTTCAATTCAGTGTCAGCCTGGAGCCTATCACAGCTGTCACTGAGAGAGAGACAAGGTAAACCCTGGACAGGTCAGTAGTCTATTGTCTTTGAACTGTGGGGGAAAGTCTGAGTACACAGAGAGAACCCATGCAGGCACTCGGAAAACATGCAAACTCCTCATAGGACAGCAATGTTGGATTTGACAGGAAGACAGTAAATACTTTCTTATATAGGAGAAAGTGATATCTTTTTCCAGTCCCTATTATTACTCTTGCTGCAGTCTTTTGGATCGTGGTGGCTTTTCAGTGAGTTTTTAGAAGACCCATGTAAGGTAGGTCAGCCTAGGAGTAGCAAATATACGGACTAGGTTTTCATCATCACTCTGAGGAAAAATATAATTCTGACAATGCTGCACGGATAGAAGAAAAATGAAAAAACAGTGCACACAGTGACAGACTCAGTACATGGGCTCTTACTTTTGGATAACAAAAAGTTGGCACCATCTCCTAATGTTGTTCATTATCAATGAATGTAATATGGACACCCTCTTTGTGTGGCTGATGATGGTACTTGATTCATCAGTTTTTAATCAGCATTGTTTGGGGCACAATCACTTCACTAACTCAATGACAGCCTCTTCACCCCACCCTTCTCTCACAGACTGCTGTCCTTTCTCTCTTTCTCTGTATGTTACCACATCAACACTGACCACTATTGTGTGTCTCTTTATATCGGATAACAGTGCAAGGTAATGTGGGTAGACTGAACAAGAGTAAGGTTTCTCCCTCAGAAGAGGAGGCTTTTTGTCTTCTTTCTTAATCTTTTACCGTGAGTCATGCCCCAGCCTTCTTGGCTTACTTAATTAGTCATGCAGACGTATGGTGGAGGAGAATGGTGGTGCCTTTCATTGACTTTCCCTGCAGTCAAACACACAGAGGTCTTATGCATGCGGAGAAAGCATTGAACCTGCAGTATGCACCTGTACTTGATTCCTCTTTGCTCTGCAGCCATCATATCCTGTCTATCGATGAAGTTTCAGGAAGTTCGCCTGTGGCAACAAACTCTGCAAGACACTCCGCAGGGGAATATTCTTAGCTGAAAATGTGTGTGTTATGTTTCTATCGGCACTTTAAAGATTTAATCAGCTTCTCAACAAAAAAAGATTTTCTTTCTTTAGTTTATAGGCCAGGAAAGATGAACCCAAAGGAAAGAAAAAGCTCCTATGACCACCTTTGTTATACCCCAAACAGTTTTTTTTCATCGCTTTTAAACTTTGCCCTTGTCCACTGAACATTACCCTTAATTTTACCTGGTCAAGAAGAAAAATACTTTTGATACCAGGAATGGCTGTAACTCAATTCTAGACCTTTGGGTCATAGATACCACACTTATCTTTTTGCTTTGGCATTGACTTTAGTTGAAAGTCAGAAAGTTTTAAATATCCTTTGATTCAACTCAAGGCAAAGTCTGAAATATCTTAACAACCATTTTTCAGTGTTACTTTTATCTTTCTAAGCTTTAGGTTTTGAATTTTAATGACTAATCCTGTTTAAGTCCATAACACTGAATGCAGATGGTTCTTGTTTCTGCTTTTTATACTGTACATCATCCTTCAGTATGTTCAAATTAGTGTTCAAGGCACAGTGAGTGGCCAGAGCCCAGGAGTGACAGGAGTGACATTTTCAGGCCTGTTCCAACCTGTCATTCTCTCTTCGGTGAAGAGGGCTCAAAAGGTCAAACTGCCACTAGTATTACATTTAAAATGTCAGTCAGAAGACAAAAATACCTGCTACACACTGAGCGTCAGTTGTTAAAGACGATATATGTGAGTTGATGTCTGTTAGATAAGAGGATTTTGTATTTTTCCCTTGGGAAATAATGAATTTGATGAGTCAGAAGATCACTCATCACTTGGGAGAAGCAGCACCTGGACAGAGATTAGACACTGAGACTGGTCAGTCATTTCTGCCTATCTATCAGTTTGTTGTCTCAGCATTATGTTGTCATGGATGTTGTCACTGGTAACTAGCTGTCACCTAGGTTTTGTTTTAAGAACAGTGAAACTTCTGACACTACTGACCAGGAAAACACCTAAGACTTCATGGACCCTAAGCTGTCCCTGTGCCAACAAGGGTATCCTGTTTGTTGGACATGCTGTTTTCTGTTGGGTCACTCAGTGACCTTGGGTTGTTGCACACTGTTTGGGAGAGAAACATTGATATCCCTGTTGGCAGTATCGTAGTGTTGTTGCTTGAGAAGCAGGAAGTTCTGGGTCTTGGCCTGCTCCCTGATGGACATTACACTGATAAAGCTAAGGGCTACTGAAAAAATGAAGAAAGAGAAGAAGTGTGAGAATACCAAAAAAGGGGAGTGTGGAATACATTATCCTAGGGTTAGAGAGGGAACCTTGGAAAAGCTACAGTGATGCTGCATTAAGTACATGACTGCTAAAGACAGGGCACTGCTACCTAAACATAAATATAAAACTGGTGAAAACTAGAATTAAGTGTTTACAAATGATATTTTATTCATTATTGTGTTTTACTTTGCAAAAGTGAAAATGAAAAATAAAATTTACAATTCAATTTTTCTGCTTGGGTACAAGAGGACTTTACTAAAATGAGGGGCCAATGGAATGGGCCATCTACCATAAACTCTTGGACAAGCACCTCCTTCCTTCAGCCAAAATGCTGAAGGTCTTTCAGCTTGACAGTGACCCAAAACATATGGCCAAGACAACAAAGGAGTGACTGAAAAAGAAGCACATTGAAGTGGCCTAGCCAGTCTGCAGAGCTCACTCCTCAGAAAATCTGTGGAGGGAGCTGAAGCTTTGTGTTGCCATGCTGCAGCCAAGAAACCTAAATGATTCAGAGAGTTTGTGTAAAGAGGAGTGGGCCAAAACCCTTCCTGAGATGTGTGCAACCTGGTGACCAACTACAAGTAATGTCTTTTCTGTGCATGCCAACAAGGGTTTCTCCTTTTTTTGTTTGGGGATCAATCAAATCAGTTTATACTTTTAATGTAATTTGCTTTTTTCTGGATTTTTGGTTTATATTCTGTCTCTCTTCATTAATGTGGAACTACCAGAGACTGTTGAATTTGCTGTAAGTAATCAAATTTACAAATTCAGCTGGAACAGAAGCTTGTACGGTCTATGAAGACTAGTTCTAAAGGGGAAAATGGGATCCAACCCTGAACTAATAAAATGTGCCTAATGAAGTAAATGGTGAGTGTATATAGTGTTTATTACTACTTGGCTGGCATATCCTCTAAGAGAAAGCACTTGATCCTCTAATAGAAGGAAACCTACTGCCTATAAAAAATATCCCGTATATCATACTGCCTTTTTTTTTCACTGTCTTTTAATTCTAAACACCTAGTGCCAGCTAAATGAGTGTCCTAAATATAAACACAGCAGAAACATGTTAAAGTCTCCCCAGAGACAGAGAGGGGAAAGAAGCACAGCCATGAGCATGCTTATGTGTATGACCAAGCGCTCAAATTGCAAGCTCTTTGTTTCCAGTCCCTTTAAATGCAGACTTCACAGCCTTGCAGATGTTGGAGATAAAGTGCTCCGTTTCATTCTCAGCTCTCATGTGGGACACTGAAAATGGTCAGCAGAAATGGTAGTGTGCACACAGACTCAATTTTCCTCTCATAAATCTTTTGCTCTCTTAATAGAGACAAAGCACAAGTGAGTATTTGGGTCGAAATTCCATTGAAGAGGTAGAGAATCTGTTTCACCCTGGCCCAGAGATGCTCTTCGCATTGAAGGGTCAATTTATTGTGCAAGCAAATGACCCTTTTTCCTTTTTATCTTTTACTGTTTCACAAGTGGCATAAATAGTCTTGTTGAGCACCACAACCACTGGTGGTCGGGAGCACATGACTTTCTAAGTTGCTTTATCCACAGGTCAGTTAAAGGTCAGTTACATTTAAGCCCTTGTCAAAAGAGTTCACACAACGTTTAACAAGCCTATCAGCACCAGATAAATCTCTGTGTAGTTCACATGAGGAGATTTGAATTCTTGAGAATCTGCCAACTTTGTAGTACTTCTGCAGGTTTGGAAGCTAACTTCCAGTTAGCTGCAACTGGAAGCTGGAAGTTAGCCCAAGTGTTGGGCAAGATAGAAACCGCGCCATCATAACGTTACATCACAATACAGAATTTTGATTACTGAACGATGCACAAATGGCTCCTCAAAGAATATTTAGGAGTGGTCTTTAAGGATGAAAAAAAGGAAAACTGGAGATAGAAAAATAAAATGGGATAAAGGTATGTATTATTTATTGACTCAGTCTGAATGAATGGATGCTGAGTTTCTTACATGTTGTGTTTGAACATATTTAACAGTAAAAAGCCACAATTATTTTTAAAGTGATCTGCTGGCTAGGCATAATAGATTTAGATGATGAGTCTGAAGCTTTTTTTCTAAGAACATGTTTTTTTGTCAGCTTGTTAGCCAACCGAGGAGGAAGTGTAAAAATAATTAATAATAGAATAACCTGTTTTATTGTATGCATAGGTTTGGCTGTTAAATACTTACCAATGTTTTTGTGCAATTTAGAGTTGGCTTTTAATTTTTAACAAATTAAACTGAATATAGGAACAGTAATCTTCATCTGGCAAGCAGCAGCTGGAAAGCAATTAATTTATTATTCATTTTAGCTAATTTGTTTTTCATTAGAACAATCTCTACATGAGATTTACTTGCTAACTTACGTAGAACTGCAACACCATTTATAATTTATAACAGCTGTTTTTATTATCTAGAATCCAATGTTGTCTCACAACATTAAAGTGGTGTTGCAGTTTACTATTTTAACACAAAGCCTATGACATGTTCAGATTGCTCCGAATTCCTCCAGGTTAAATATAAACTTTCTAGCAGTGTTTAATTGTATCTTTTAGATCATATTGGGGCATATTAACTACATGGCGAGTTATGAGCATTGTGCATAATTTGGTGGTTGTGCTGGAAGTGTTTTGGGGCTACATATAAAATCTCAAATAGAGCCACCAAAATCCTAGGGCTGGCCCTGCTTCTGCAGCCGGGACATTGCTGTAAGCTACAAAATTCGGGAAAAGATATTTTTCTGCTGAATGAAGCTTTTTCTGTCTCTGCCCATCTTCTACTATTCAGTGTTGTTAAGGAAAATCAATTTTTAAATGGAGAACAGCCATGTCTCCATGTTTTACTCTTTTCTTCATGTCAGCATTTGGACTTAGAAGAAGATCCTTCACCTCAAAGCGTCCCACAGTGAGAAAATGGATAGATCTGACATCTGCTGCCATCCAATGAAGAACACAAATCCTTTGTGACACATTTATTTTCCTGCCAACAACTCTTGTCTTTCAGATTATCCCGCATTCTACACATTTTGACCATAAGTGACTGCAGGTAAAAGGGAGGTTGGCTGTGATTTATTTCCGGTGATTAGCACAGAAAAAAGAAAAGGTGTATTAAAAAGAGGAGAGGATGATAAGGCCTTTTGAGTGTGACATTCCAGGCCCAGTTCACTGGTTTAACTGAAGCCATATAGGAGCTCTCATATAACCTTTCCTTTTTACTGTATCACCATGGTGACTGCTGAGGTAAGCAGTTGATCTCATTAAAACAGGAGCTCGAGCTGACAACAGTTTGGAAGTTGTCCTTGAGAAACAGAAACAGCAGCCTTGGAATGCTAGCACAAGCCTCCTGACAAAAGGACAGCTTTTTGGGAAATTTCCGGTTTCATTCAGCAACCCTTTACCGATTTGCATCATTAGCATCATAATATGATTCAGGAGGGTAGCGTACAATTGAGCAGAGCAGACCTTGATACCATGAAAGATGAGCCTCCAGTCCTTTCCTTTTGTAAGGTATTGAAATTCTTTGTATGTAGCACAAGGCCAAGTTTTTGTGTATCCGAGGTATTTTAAAGTCTAATCAGATGACCATACAATATTAAATGACTGACACTTAAAACGCTTTTTATCCAAACATAATGCATCCGTTAAGAAAATTCATGTGATGTCCATAGAAGTATATGTTTTAAAAGTGAAAATATAAGTAATTTTCTCAGACCACCCCCCAAAAACATCTGACATGATCCCATCCACAAAACAAGATTAGTCATAAATATACATGGTTTCGATTGCTCCCTATAAAATGGTTGTGATTCTAAGCTTCATGTCCACACTGAATTCTTTGGACTCTTCTCTGAAGCCTTCAAATATTAGCTGTCCAGGACATTGTGAACCCATGGGCTGTAGTGTACACCATGAATTTTTAAAAACCTGGCTTAAAGATGACCTACACAGGAACACTGCTGAGAAAAAGCTGGAAAGCCTGAGCATGGCCACTGCTGAGGGAGGCTCGCATTTGTGTGGAAATTTTTGACATTACAAGAAGTAATAGGTTAAAAATAATGGAATAAATGGTTATGTGTCAGTAAACTTACCACAAAGTGCAGTAAAAAGAAAAACAAGAAATTTATAGTGTAGAACTCTTGCTTTTAAAACCATAGTAGGTGCATTTGGGCACATTGGGTAAAGTGTGTGTGTTTCCAATCTTAGGGTACCAGTAGTCCCACTTCTGCTTTTACTGCTTTGGCAGTTGTATCAAAGATGGTCGTCATGGTCAGGGTCAGCTCCCCACAGGAAAGTAAGAAGAGTAATCCTGTTAGAGCTGTTATTATAACCTCCAACAGCTACACACGTACTGTGACCATCTCTACTGCAACCGTGTCCGCTGAGTCACTGAGCCCTACATTTTGCTAAAGTGCACTTTTTGGAATCAAACTGTGTCAGAAAAAGATTGTAACCCCATCTGTTTATACCTAAATTAGTATTTATTATGATATAAGTGCATTAATATTATAGCCCAGACAATAGGTAAGTTTTATTTTTGATTATTGTTTATTTATTTGTTTTGGGTTTTTGGGGTTCTTTTTTGTAGGGGGATAGAATTGGTAGGATCTATCTGAATAAAAACCACAATGAAAGAGCTTTGTCTGTCAAAACGCCTTCTGTGGTAATCTGTATAGAAATGATGTTGCCAGACAGTTTACTGCAGTGGATGGATGCCACAGAGATCTCATCAGCTTCACACAAGAGATGTTTATATAACTACACGCAACGCTTCAGACACCTTCTGGTAATAACAGCTTGCCTGCAATCAGAGCTTAAAGCTACCTTGACAGTATCAACCTTCTGGGACTTTAGCACCGCCTGCTCATTTAATGTTGAGTGACACATAAGGAGCAAAATAAAATTAATCATTTCTAGTGTTCTCTCCTGAGATGTGGAATGAGAACTAAGGGGACGTCACTGACTATTTGAGGATTAAGTGTAAATTATGAATATTTAACAGTCCGGATTTGGATAACATATGTAAACGTATAAACTGGTGGTATTCAGCTGTAGTTACAGATAACTAAAACATGTGTCCACAATGTTTAGGAAATTATGATGAGACCAGGTTTATATATTCTTTGTTTATTTTCTAGACAAGCAAACTTAGACTATCTCTATCCTATCAACAAGATATTGGGCTGTCCTTGAGGCCGATCTCAGAGCCAAAACAAAAAGTATCAAAACAAAGACAGGTCACTTTAGTCCAAAAGACTCAGTTAGGCTTTGGAAATTTCAATACTGAAACTGATCATTAGTAATGTAATATTATTATAATCTACATGATATAAAACATAAATATAAAAAAGTCCTTGTCCTATAAACAAATTGAAAAAAATTGCATACTAAAGAAAAAACAAGTTATTCACAGGGAAAAAACTGCAATCAAAATAATATTCAGCCTCACATTTCTCACGTAAATGAAGTCCAGTGTCTCATCAGATTGTGCATTTGGTTGAGTTAATACGGAGCATAGCTGTCTGCCTGGATGAGGGCTGTTCATTTTTATAACTGATTAGTGTTGCAGTCTGGTGCACCCTAAGAGCCGCATACATCCTTAGACTCACTGCTTATTGTCTTTAAACTGCATAAGCATGACAAAGATTCACTACAACGCGGCCCATGAATACCGATTATCCATTAATGCTTCATTTAAGATAAAGCACGCCTTTGTTATTAAGGGGAGCTGTAAATGCTCCTCAAAGAAAAGTGAAAAGTTGACAGAGTGGTAAGTTAATTTTACAGGCAAGGTACCACATCACTCCCTCGGTGTAACTGTAGAATTCAATCAGGAGTAAAACTTTAAGAGGCGTCGATAAGGTTTTGGAAACAAGAGCCTGTATTTTATAGTGTGAAATAAGCTTTCTGTTTCCCAGGTGAGATCTATAAAAATGGCACACTCAGCCAAATAAATGTAGTTCCAGAGCCACAGGCTGCTGTTAGCAACTAAATTCACACAGACCAATTCCAGATACAGCAAATCTACAGTACGCCAGTGTAAAAAACTGAAAGCTGATACATCTACTGGCAAAGAACTGATTGTTTTTGATTTGGGAATTTATCCATGTGGGTTCCATAGCTAGACAGTTTCTGTGTCTGTGTATTTATTCTCAAATAGATGTGTCCGTGAATACACAGTTGTGTACACACAGTCATTGCATATCTCTATTCAGCACATAAATAAATTGAGTGGTTATTTTGAAAGCAGTGTAAGCTCTTGCTGGCTCAGATTGGGATAACAGATTGCCTTGGGTGTTTTATCTAAAGTTTGTTATGAAATCCACATTTATAAATCTGGTCTTCTTCTCACATGCAGAAAGCTGCTGTAATAAAGCTGAATCATAGGAAACATGGCAGAGGTTCATAGAGTGAACCTACACATGTAGGTCCCCTTAGTTTTTCAGTAAACAGGCATGGGATCTTTGCAGAAGCTTCAGTTTGGTGAAGCATGTTGTGGGGAGGCCACTGCCATTGGGGAGTGCTGTTGCCATGAAAGCATGTTCTCTTCTTTTCATTCTTTTTTTCTTTCTTCTTCTTCCTATGATAATAAGAATAAGAATAAGAATAATAAGAATAATTCTTTTATAATGTATAGCTGGGTGGTTACAATTGCATTCTCACAAAACATTGCTATTCATTGTTCAGCAGCTATGCTGTATGGGCATGTGTACGTTATGCTCCTCAGCAATGAATTAGTATTATACTTTATTATTAGCAATTATAAACCCAATTAACTGTTGCTATTAATCACTCTATACCATTTTTTAAATATTTTCTTAAGCCATGTAAATAGCATTACAACTTAATGTTCTCGGTTATGCACCTTGTCCCTGTAATAAGATTAGCCTGGTTCCTGGGGCATGGCTCTAGTGAATGCCAAAGCCAAACACCTGGCTGTCCAATAGAAAACAGGCCAACTGTGTGTCACCTTGTCCACTTGGTGTTTTTTCCACACTGGACTTGTATGTTTTCAACACCCTGGCAACCATTTGTGTTTGTTGTACTCCACTGACTGCGAGCATTCCTTCACGAGGAAACACTGCCATTTGAGAGAATCTCGCCTACTGGGACATAGAAGAGTCAATGACCTGCAACATGATTCGAAGGATGCACATGGTAGTGATTTTTACATCAACAACAGGGACAAGCAGACACACTGGCTGTGGTGACTCAACCTGCTGCAATATGCCCTTCAGGCTGAAAAACAAAAAAAGACCTAACAGCTATCACAGTCTTGACATTTCTGGCTGTTGTTCCTGTTAATGCTGCTGTTAGTTTTGTATTCTTGCTATTTTTGCGATAAGGTGCCTTTTGATGCCGATGAGGGAGGAGCATGGAGGGTAGTTTTCTGTTTTAATGAAGCCACCTAGATGGAGTTTAAATGCTTTTAGATTCAAGAATGTGCACAGGTTAAAAAAACATCTTAGGTCAGAAACATTAGTCCAAAAATTTGTAAAATTTTACCAGCAAATTTGATTTTAATGTGACAGGTTTGAACAAAGCTGATTATTGACTATTGTAGGATGAAACCTAATTCTATACTCTACACAAAATGCAAATAATACCTTCACTCTACAATTAAAGGATCTGTGAAGGGAAACCACCACTAGGATACCACCTACTTAAGCCTAAGAGCTTGTTTCCAATGAGAGAGAGAGAGAAAGAAAAGAAATAAAATACTTAACAAAATCATGCAGTGTGGGAGGGGAGAATCTGACAATACTGGTGCTAGGTTAATAGAGAGGCCACTTATCTGTTGAGGCTGGGAACCACTTCAGGCACACCAACATAGCAAAGAGCAAAATAAATACCACCACACTGGTCAACTGTGGCTAAAAATTGCAGACAATTAATACACATAGATGATCAAAACATAAACATATAAAACATACAGTATGCTACTAAAAGAAAATGAAAAAAGAGTGAAGCGATGCTTTTTTTCCTCATTTTATTTCCAGTCTAGGAATGGATATTACTATGGTGCTCACTGGTTTTTACTGTGCAGTGTGGGGATATTCTGGGCAGCTGAACTTCCAGTGAACTGTAACATTTTGGCACTGGGGCATCCTGGAATATATCAGATTCCCCTGACAGTTCACTATTCACTGAAATATTCTTGGACATATCCCACATGACTTATATCGCTGTGATTTCTTACACTGTTGAGACACAGAAGCTATGAACAGACACTATATAAAGGACTCCTTGCCAGTTTAAAGAGCCACTGGTGGGTTTGGACAAGCCCAGTGTCTTCTTTTTAGCGGTTAAACACTCAAAACACCCAATTTAAACACCCCTTCAGCACCTTGAAACATAGACACGTTTTTGACCTCTTGTGTTGGAAATTGAGGCAATGATAGTGACAGTGCTGCGATGGAAGAAAAAAGGGGCGTGAAAGAGAAAGACAGAGAATATTTGAGTGCATGTGAAAAAAAAATGAAACAGTTAATGAAACAAATCGTTTTTAATTTGGTCTCATCGCACATTTAACATTATCATGACAAGAGTCTTCTGACCCATCATGATATTTTCCTTTTCTGCCATACAAACCTTTTTTTTTTCTGGAGTCATGCATAATAACAGTAGTCAACTGTTTGTTAGTTGATTAGATGTTAGTGAGGGTTAACTCAGTGTGGCCATGGCCCTAACCAGCTGAGAGATCAAGTCCGGACCTTTTTCTTTTTTTAAAACTAGAAATTGAATTTTGGCACAGATCAGTGTGTGATGTTCCACATTGCTTTTACTTTGTTAAGACCATAGGAACTCTACAGAGATATGGCCCAAACTAGAGTGCCTCTGATTCGATGGTTTTTTTTACAGTTTTCAGCATTTCTGGTATTGATTGTAATGTAACTTGTAACTCTAATGTAACCATCAAGGAGTGATGGGCTAGGCATCCCCATTGTCCCCTGACTCTGGTTCCTGTACAGAAGCTGTGTTATTGGGATTTAGCAGATCCTCAAAGTATTCCGATGACACAGCAACTGAAAAACATCTGGTAAATGGACTTATTTAGCTCTTTGTACTATTTGTAGCTTTTTGTACTCTAACTGAGCACTCAAAGTGCATTTATCTATTTAAACAAAAAATATCTATGTTTGAAATGAAATATTATATATGTTTGAATGTACACGTGCAAGCCTATCCTATACATGCCTAAGGACACTGTAGGTCTGTGCTTTTTGGGGCTGCACAGAATGTTTTTGTGTACGAGTCAACATCCAGTCAGGAAATTGTTGCTCATATCAGTAGCCAGCCAGTAGCAATGGCGAAGAAAGAGGCCAGGGTGAGGGAGAAATGTTATGCATGGTTGCTTTGCTGTCCCCTTAGCTCTGAGTTTTGGCAGGCCATCAGAGGGAAGCAGATAAGGCCTCACACATGTCTCACGTTTGGTGAACTGGCAGTGAGCTGTTCAGAGACAGATGCTGTGGCTCGGTGGGAGGAGTGGACATTGCACTTTCCATCTCCTGCCATTCTCAATTTCCTATGGCAGGATGCTGATTTAGACTAAAGTACCAGCAGCTAATTTGTATGATAAATGCAACTCTCTCTTTTCCCTCTTCCTTTCACCACCTTCTCTCTCGAGCTTTCTAATAAATGCTACACAGGAATAGCAGCCAAGCTCCAAATACAGCTGCAAGGTTAAGACACACATGTAGCCAATTAGCACACCAGCATCCCCTTATTTCAAAAACTAAGGCTTTTTCTACATTTCACTGTCAAATATGGAATATTTTGTGTTATAAAAATTGTTTTCAAAGAGAATCATCACAACCTTTTTGAGTTCTTGCCATGCTCTCAAGATAACATTACTGTACTGTTTATGAAAAGACAAATCTTTAACATTATTAAAACTGTGTATTAGGTTTTTGACAGTATCATTTTCTTAAGTTTTAAAGTTATAATGGCTTAAATGAAGAGCTGAGGAAACAAACAAACAAACAAAAAACTCAAAAAACTTTAATACCCCAACTCTTTGTGCATATTGACACAAAAACCACATCACAACAAACTGGTATTGTGTCAGATTCTGCGTCGGAATAATAAAAACTTATTTTTTAAATTTCAAGTTGTTCTTGTAACTGCCCTAAAGGTAACATTCCCATTATAATTATTCAAAAGTCAAATGTCATGCCTTAAATTCTGAAACTATCTGAAAGGATTCATAAACTATTTTATTCCTCTGCATTTGTGTTATTGAATACTGCCAGATTTGTATCATTGAATTTATTTTTCAAATATAAATGGATTAAAAACTGAAAAGTGTCAGTGACAACTGAAGTAATGTCAATAGAAGCATCTGTAGGAATTTATTAGCAAAATACCTACAAAGAAAAAAGTTGCGAAATCCATAGAAGCGAAACTGGCAGTGAGATACAGGAGTTACAGATACATATTCTACCAAAATAGCTCTTTACTTTAACTGTCACCCTACCAACAAATTTTACATACATCAAGTAGGAACCCCAGTCGATTACCCTCAGTGAGTAATCATTTCAGGGTTTACATAATTAAACCAGTGAGGTTCATTTTGACCCCAGTATAAAATAATTGAAATAAACACACAACCAGCCAGTCCAGAAACCTAATCTTTCCAGAGTGTCCTGGGTCTGCCCTGTGGCCTACTAACTTCCTCCTGCTAGGACATGCCCACTGCACATGACCTAGCAGGTGCCCAGGAGGCATTCTGGTCAGATGACAATACCACCTCCTTTGGAGACGGTGGCTCTACTCTGGGTCCCTCCCAACTCACTAAGCTCCTCACCCTATCTGTAAGGGACAGCAGACATGCTTCAGTGGAAGCTCATTTCTGCTTCTATCCCCAATCTCATTCTTTCAGTACCCAGAGCTTGTGCGAGGGTCAGAATGTAGCTCAAACTATACACTGACAGCTCCGGGATCAACTCTCTCTTCACCACAGCAGACTGGTACAGTGTTCACATTAGAGCAGATGCTGCACCAATCTGTCTGTCAATCTCCCGCTTCACTCACCCACACTCATGAACAAGACCCCGAGGTACTCCTCCACCTGAAGATGTTAAGTGTCATCCAGCCACTTTACACTCCGCTGACAACCGACCTAGTGCAAGCTGATGAAGCCAACAGCACAACATCATTTGCAAAAAGCATAGATGAGCTCTTGAGATCACCAGACCTTTCCCCCTCCAGACCTTGGCTGTGCCTAAAAACTGTTCATAAATATTATTAAAAATCACTATGGTTGTACTCCATCTCCAACATTCTGACAACTTCCAAACTTACAAAGCAATAATAAAGCAGAAATAGAAAACAATAATGTTGCATTATTTGGAAGAAACTGGCAGTTATAAAAACTGGAATGATTGAAATAAACTGTGAGACAAACAAACAGGGCACCTTGAGCATATATGAACAACAGAAAGAGGTAAGATGAGGATTAACGTGTGTCTACAAAGCAGACAGGACCCACGTTGCAGACTGTGCAAAGTTGCCCTGGAGACTATTTGCAACATAGTAGCAGGATGTAAGGTGCAAGCTGGGACAATGTACAGTGAGAGACACAACCAAGTGGCTGGGATAGTGTACAGCAACATTTGGGCCCTGTGTGGACTGGAAGTTTCAAGCCTTCAAGCGAGACAACACATAAGGTTGTTGAGAACAACAGGGCTTAGGTCCTGTGGGACTTTGGGTTCCAAACTCCCAGGCCTCTGGTAGAGGACCAGAGCAGGAGGAACATACACATACTTATGGGATGAGAGGGAGATCTATATATACTGTATATTGGTCTGCACTCCATAGGATAAGGATTAAACACAACAAATTGTTATTTCTAGGCAAAAGAGAAAGTTTTTAAACACAACACATATTTGGGGTTGTGGCTTTTCAATTTGAAAAAAAAAAAAAAGATATTTTAAATGTTAATTGTGCACTTATGTAAACCTGGGAAGTATCATTTCTACTACAATTAACACAGAAGGACCTTTAAAGCTTTAGAAATTATTTTTTTTTCTCAATTGCTATGATGCAGTTCTCAGATCAGGAATATCACTGTCACCACTCTTAATGCACTTCTCTAACGAGGAACCCATTTCCTCTACCACCTTTCTCATTGTGTGTACACACCGCCACTGTTTGTTACACATACTTCACTACCTTTCGTCATTGTGTTAATGGATTTCTCATCTGAATGTCACAACTCAGTTTGTACTTTTGTCAGTCAGAGCTACAGATCTCTTATTTTCCTTGTTTTCAGTCAAATCACTTTTTTTTTTCAAATATGTATGAAAGAACAAGGCCAGTCACACTCTCACTGTTAATGGTAGTAATGCCTTTCAGCTGAAACAAATACAAACACATGCTATCAGTTTTTTATCACAGGTATCACAAGTGTTTGATAAAAGGATTAAAAATAAATGGTGTCTAATTGTTAAAACAGGGGTGAAATGTTTTTGGCCACTGGGCACATAGTTGAAGTGGATCTTTTGTGTTTTGAGATGTGAAAAAGGTCTTTTGCACAGACTAGTCGGTGTTATAAGAAATGCCTTAGTGGTTTTGCGAATTGCATTATTAAGGGTGAAAATGATATTACTGATGTGAGAACTGCATCGAGGCAATAGAGAAAAACTGTATCATAGAAGGACAAAATTCTCTTCTGCAGTTGCTGGAGTTTAGTCCCCTGCAGCTTGGTGGATGGGTAGGCTATGCTATCCAATCAATACAAATGTTTGTGAGTGGGAAGCCAGGAGAAGATTACATCGTTGTTTCTGCATCCGTAATTCCCATTTGTTGGTTGGGTGACTGCTTGGGTTTGGGGTGGGGGTTGGGTGAGGTTACAGTCTACTAGTCAAGCTCTTCCCTTGCAGATGAAATGAAGCAGCTGCTGTGGCCTTGTTTATCAAAGATGATGCACAGGGTGTTTGCTGCAGCATTAGAGAGGGAAAAAAAGGTTATGTGTTGAACTGGACATTCAAAATTGAGCAAAAAGGGGGAAATGCAAAGGATGGAGAGTTATATTATAATTGACCTATATGATTTACAGTTCAGTGCCCATATTTAGATAAGAATGTGAACCAGCTGATTTTTTTCTTATGTCCTATTCCCTATGTATGGGCTAACACTGAGTTGCTCATTCACATGCTGGTTCTGCATTTACAGTACTTATGTTTTCCCTCCTCTTATGTTTCTCTGTGTGACAGCCATCTAGATAGTAGTATAGTCAGAATGTTCAGAGAGTGTACAGCACAACTGGCCTTTAAATGGAGAAAAATTAGCCCGTCATTTATTATTCATTGCTCAAACTAGACTTCTGATGCAAAAAACTTACTTTACTTAACTATGCACAATATTTCTGCAGGGTTAATATAGAAAACCCCAAGTGATATATCCTCCTGTCCCCCCATTACAATAACGACAACCACTGACTATGAAAGGATTCGATATTAAACTAAATCTGCAAAGTTTTATCTGTGGGGAAATATTAAAGGGATATAAACAGGATCATTAAAATGTTCTTTGTTTAAAATTAACATAATCACTCACAAATGATCAAAGTAAAAATTGTCTTCATTTTCCACTCTTAGTTAGTGATAAGTTATGATATCCTTTTTTAAAGAATTCCATTGTGACATTTTGCATTTTTCTAGATTTCTAAACAGTTTCAACCAGGATACTGCTGTTGGAATTATTCATGAACAACAGAGCCATTTGGGTCATTCCTGCTTTCTAAACTCTGAAATGTTTGTATAAGATGTAATCACCTAGATAAATGCTGCTGTATCTCAGTGGAGCTGAGAAAATTGATTAGCTGCAGAGGAAATGTCAAGAGCTGAACTGGATGTTGACTGATGAAAATGTCCTTGACATTATTCTGATCCCTGTATCATTTACTACAAAGTAGCCTCCAACCTATTTAAATCAGGAGGCTAATTTGTGCCAGTGTCAGTTTTACTGCCCTGTCATTGTTTTGGTTTAGCCAGCAGTTATTGCCGTCTCTGTGACACTTCATTACTGCCTAATTAGTATTCCGGATTAATTGGCCATCTTGTTAATTATAACCTCTAAATATTATGATAAAACTCCTGAACAATTAAAATGAGGTGGGTTAGAGAGTCGGTGGAGCTGCATCACAGAGGACTGTAAACTACAGTGTATTCTCACTTGAGGGGAATACGGGGGATTTAATTTGAAATCTTAATTTGATATAAAGTGTTTTACTTTGTTAAAAAAAAAACAAAGCAATTCAAAAACAAACAAAAAAATCACACCCATGTGCACATTTTGCCATGATGGCACACACAAAGACATATACACAAGAGCAAACAGCGGTAAAAACAAAAGCAGTGTCACTCTTGCAGTTGGTGTCTTTAAGAAGCCAGCAGTTTTATTATTTACCTACTCTTTGCATGTACTATATGTTTCTAAAGAGGATTGTGACCTCGTGTTTTTGGCACTATTGACTGTGACCCAAATCTTAGAAGAGAGACGTTGATTAATCTCAGCATGTAGGCAATTTTGTTGTTTACTGATTCAGTGATTATATGGGATTTGGGAAGATTTTTTCCCCAACAATTTATTTATTTATTTAAAAAGGCAGGGCACAAATCTGCAAAAATGCTACATTGTATACTATTTTTTTGTCTTTTCATTTTTTAAACAGGTACTTCCATCTCTGTGGCACAGTTTCTCTTTAGCTTTAAATCCAATATCTGAAGGTCAGATTTACGACACTAATTTCAACAAGAGACAGTCGGTCAGTAAATCAGGTCAATGGACATTATCCAATATAATCCACTCTAATCTCACAGAGTATACTCATAGCGGGAGATTACCTCTGTGTTTCATTTTAATTGCTGTGTTAAAATCCTGATTTGGTTGCTTATGATTTGTAACACTAAAATGGAGAGACTGTGATGTGTCCTGAAATTGCAAAGATGTGAGTTTAGTTAGTCTTAAAAGTACCCCAATGTGAGAATCTACCCAAGCAAAACCACAGCAAAAAGGTGGGTGCTTTTTATTTGTTATTTACAGCAATGTGTTATTGGTTTACAAATGATTCTCTTTGCATGCATGGAGATCTGACAGATGCATGACACCAACAACTGGAAGCAATTCTATTAAAAAGAATAAAAAAATAACCCATTAATCCCCAACAGAAAAGACCCACTAATCTTTTCAAGCACACACACAAACAAAAGTCTGTAGACACACGCAATCTGGGAGGTATCAGAAAGGACAATACATATAAAACTTTTCACTTTTGTATAGCACAAAGCTCAAAACATTCAGGTATCAAAATTTCCCCAAAAAAGCCACACAGCCACATACAGTGCTGTTTCACCGAGATTATTTAACAATAAAAAAAAATCAAGTCCACACCTACAAAAGTGGGATTTGATGAGGGAACCCTAAGAAGCTGAAAAAAATGCAGTCACTGGCAATAACTGCGATTTAGACAACTGAACAACTGCAGTATAGAACAATATAGAACAAGTAGATGGTACATAAGCCATCGTGCCTCATTTTCAACTTCTTGCTACTAAAAAAGCTAGAAATGAAGCAGGATTTCACAAAAGCATCATCGTCTACTGCCAACAGTCCACCACAGTCCATGTTTCTAAACTGTACTGTAATCCTGCAAACTCCAAAGTAAAGCCTGTACTGAATGCCCAGTAAGACCTTTGAATGACCTCAGATTAAAACTGATTTTTTGTAAGACATCTGACAATATCGAATGACAAAATAAACTGAGCAACATAGCAGCATATCCACTGTCTGATTGACAGATTTAACAAGGATTAGAAGATTTCCACTTAAGCTTCAAATTCCCAGTTTATCAAATGTCTTTGTGGTTTTAAAATAATCTTTCAGTCAGTCTCAGCCTCATTTTGATATTGCATATACTACTAATCCACTAGAGGGGCATTTTTTGTCCAAGAAGAGGCAAGGCATTACTGAGGGGCAACATTCTCAGATGTGCTACCCTAATCTGTTTCACTCCGATGCTCTCTCCTGTTACAGTCAAGTTCTGCTGGATGATACAGTTACCTTGTTGTGCTCCACATGAATGCGTTGTTTTATTTGTAAATTATTCTGTCAATGTCAATAACCAAACTAAATCTGGACACCAGAGTAAAATTTCAGTAGGTTTACTGCAGCCACACATTTTCAGAAAAGTCAATAAAGGTCTTTTGAGAATCTTTTGGTGTCTCTTTTCTGAGTGGGGGCAAACGAGGGAGGTGGGCAGATACGTCCAAGAGTTCTTCTTCTTCACAGAATTCACAAAGCAGGAAGCCTCTGCACAGAAGAGAACAAGATAAGTCCAGAGCAAAAAAACCAAAATACAAATAAAACAAAAACAGATCATCTCACTAAAACCAAAAACACTGAAACTGAAAGCACTGAGCTATACTACCACAGTTGAGGGAACCAAGGGAAGCCTTAATAGCAGGTGGTTAATCACTAGATTTCACATAGGTGGATAATTACCAACTGCTTCCAGGTACACAGGGGAGGTGGGGAACCCGGATGGCTCTGCCTCAGAAAAGCACAA
>VUQG01034735.1:9468-27614 GCA_015106755.1 Etia nguti | reverse complement strand
TATGCTAACCATAGCTGTGTAGCTAGCCACCACGCAGCACATCATATAAACCAGCTAGCCCAACTTCAGTAATCCTACAAACGCCACTGATGTTTAGTTTTCTGTCTTCAATTATGTCAGAAGTGATAGCAGAGCTGTACGTTTAAATTTTTGCTGTGGCGGTTAAGCTGCCGGATTTTTGGCTTCACGACCCTCCTTCGTGGTTCTTGCACGTCGAAGCACAGTTTGCTCTTCATGGCGTTTCAGCCGACGACATGAAATACCATCATGTGGTGGCCTCGCTGGATCCGCTGTCCACTCGCCGTGTGATGAACCTCCTCCAGGATCCCTCCACCCAAGGGAAATACACTGCTCTCAAGGCGCTGCTGCTGCGGCGCTACTCCCTCTCTGACGCAGAGCGGGCCGAGAAACTCCTCTCTCTCTCTCGGGCCTGGTGATGGTACTGCACTCGAGCTCATGGAGAGCACGCCTTCCTTGCTAGGAACGGATGACGGCGGATTCCTCTTCACTTGCATCTTCCTCCGACAGTTGCCAGTACGAGCTGGCCTCGCCAACTCCCCGCCGCTGGCCGCGAAAGATTACCGCTCACTCGCAGAAGAAGCGGATCGCATTCTCCTGGCTACCAGGAGCTTTGGCATCCAGGCGATAGTTCCCGACTCACCGACGGCATCTCCCGTGCCCCCACCGATTCTCCCGGGGGCATCCGACTCATCGATGGTGGTGGGATTGCGGCACGGCTGCTCCGCGGAAAAAGTCTGTGTTTTTTACCATCAGCGTGACAGCGCTGTGCCACCTTTGCAGTTTTAAGGCCCAGGGAAACGAGCCCGCCAGCGCTCTGTAGCGACCGCGACCGCTGGCAATAAGGAAAGGCTGGTCTTCATAAAGGACTCACGCTTGGGGAGACGTTTTCTGGTCGACTCCGGCTCCCAGAAGAGCCTCGGGAACTCTCGTGTCATCTTTGCATACCTCCACAATGGTATATTATTTCATCTTAAAAATTTTTTTTTGAGATTTCCTGCGAACCACCAGAGAGAGCCCGCGTACCAGTAGTGGTACGCGTACCACAACTTGAGAACCACTGATCTAGTGGACTAGTTGTGCATGACAACAGATCAGTCTAAAAACAGAAACAACATTATGCTCATGAAAGCAATCATTCTAGACTAAGTTTCAAAACCTTCAGATTGTATTGTTAAAAAAATGAAGCAGGAAACCAACAGAGAACAGATTACGAGCAATATTTGGACAGTTGCTCATTTGTTTTTCACAGATGGCCCGAGATTGATTGAGAGTTGCTATTTTATGGAGGAAGAATTGTCTGTAATTATGAGGAGTAAAATGGCGATCATGCAAGCAGATAATAAGATGAAAAAGTAATCTGTCAAGGACATCAAGATGATTGGGTTGGGTTAAAAAAAATTACATGCTAGACTGAAAAGCACGTCTTAAAGATAAGCATTAAGTTATTTGAATGATGAAGAAAATTCCCTTTATGACTGCACATTGTGCCAAGAATGCTCTCCGGGGTGAAGGCGTTCACGTTTCCTTGTCAAAAATTGAGAAACAACTTTATATTGTCAGCCTCAGAAGATCCAGAATAAGATGCAAAAAGAGAAAGGCCAGTAGTTCACAAAAACAGACGAAAAGGAAACCTAGAGAGTTATGGAGTAAAGGCATTCACTCGCTATCAAAATAGTGGGAAAAAAGTCATTTTTTGATGGTTTCACTGGTCGACAGGAGACTGTGGAGTTAATAGGACCGTGCTGAGATTCAGCGCACTAATCCTAAGAAAAGCCAAATGCAACAAAAGAGCTTTGTGGAACTTGGCTGGATTTCCCAATTTGGGAATTTGTTTTGTTGACTTCTGAAACAGACACTCTCTGCTTTTAAGATTAGGTATAGTTAGGGCTGTATCAAGTGACCCTGAACCCTCCCTTAGTTATGCTGCAATTGGCGTACGCTGCTGATGCACTGTGCATTTCTTCTTTACTCACCTCTTTTCATTTCCTGTGTGTTTATAAGCCACTATTGTAGCTAATGATTAGAACTTATGAAACTGTCTCTCTCTCCCATTGCACGTCTTTTGTCCTGTCTCACTTCCATCACCTCCAACCAGCTGCAGCAAAATGGTTGCCCCTCCTTGTTCCGCCGGAGGTTCCTTCCTGTAAAAAAGGAGTTTTTCCTTTCCACTGTTGCCAAGTCCTTTTTCATCAGGGGTCATCTAATTGTTTGGGTTACTTTCTAATATTGTAGGATCTTTATCTTAAAATAGAAAGTGTCTTGAGCTGACGGATATTGTGAATTCGCTCTATATAAATCAAATTGAATTGTGTTTTTAAGGTGCCACATGAAAACAACATTGACATTGTGTTATATTTTATTGTACTGCAGAGTTAACAAAATACTGATAGTTGTTTTCAGTGTAGAATTACCTGATTTGTTATCAGTATTACTGTTAATAAGTAACATTTCTAACTGATCTAATAAACTCTTTGTGGGGGGTAGTTAATGATTAGGACCTAATTCCATATTAAAAATGTGATCTAAGCAAAGATAATTTGCATGTATTTGTTGGTTGAAGCACAGTGATCAGTGTTTCACTCTGTGGCCTCAGAGAAAGAGGATCCTGTGTTCAAACCCGGGGAGAGCCCCTCTGTGCGGAGTTTGCATTCGGTTCGTGGTTGCGTGTCAATCCACAACACTCTTGCCAAAGAGATGGTTAATCTTAGGAGTTTTACTTCCTGGTTAATTAAAGGTTAAAAAACTAATGTTTGTCATTGAAAGTTTCACGAAAAATATGTTACAATGAATTTGCCTGTTTTTTTATATTTGACCTGTTGACCTCGATAGCTTAGGGCACTTCTCACACTTCCTGAAATGTTTCTCTAATTTGAATGCATCACAAGAAGTGCTACTCAAAAACTCAGAGAATATACTCTCATCCAAAAACTGCAAAAAGTCCAAAAGAAGTCAGCATGTCCAGTAAAAAATATTATTGGGCATTATCCATCTGATTACGAACTTGACCGTCTGACGTCTGACCAGAACAATAACCCACAAAATATTAAATGTGGAGATTTTGTTTGACTTGATGTTTATGTATTTTGAATCTTCGGATGCTTCACTCTTATTTCTTTCTACAAACCTGACAAAAAAGAAAACTGAAACGTTAATGTAGTTAGTACCTGTTATTGTATCTCAGAGAACTTAGATGTAATCCTGTAGAATCTGTGAGATCAAGAATCTAGAATACAGCTGATTCAAAAACAGTCGTTAGCGCAAAGAAAGGAGGCAGATTCCCAAAGACAAGCCTGCACAAATACGAAAGCAGCAGTCAATCCACTTTTCCACAGCATGTTTTATTGTGCAATGGAAAGAACTGCAAAATGTTCATATAGTGCAGGGGAAATATCACCTGTGTTTCTCCCACACACCCATGCGGTACATACATAATCATTAGTTCTCTCTGTAATCAGCGGAGGCTTTGCTTTGTTCTTTCCTTCTGTAATTACTTCTCCTCGTACCGCATCAAGCGGCAGATTGAATCCTCACTGCTAAACAAGTTTCAAGAGGAGACACTGAGATAGAGAGCGATCCAGAGAGGGATCTCACCCTTCCTAATAATTTCGGTCTGTCTCTCATCCCTGTTGTTTCTCTGTCACTCTGCGTGTGACAGAATGAGGTTCTTGTATGACAGCTTGATCAAACAAACCCGCAAACCGACTCATGCATCCACCATCAAATCTGCACAGACATTCAACACAATCACAGAATTAGACTCTGTTAAATTTGATCAAAAATACAGTTATACAATATTTTCCTTTGTCCTGAATGAAACAGCATTTGTTGAAAATATTGCGAGATGCTATTATGCGACACACAGGCACTGGCACAGCCAACAGGAGAGAATAGTACCCATTGTTAATCAACAATGCTGCGGCCTTGCTTCCTCATTGATGGATTGATCTGACTGTGCTGCTAAATTAGCATGTTTTTCTCTATATTTATTTTTTGCTCCTCGCTGTTCCCCCGCTTCATTCTCCCATGTGTGCGTGTGTCTGTGTGTGTGTGTGCGTGCGTGCGTGCGCAATCATGGATATGAATATGGCTATCGGGGTGTGTGTGGGTGTGTTTATTTGCATTCACATGCAAACTTGAGCGCACGTTTGTTCCCGTTTGTGCCCGGAGATGACATATTTCTTTCCGTGTGTGGTTCTTATGCAGGTCGTCTGTGGGTTAACTACAGTGATCAGTGCACTTGTGTGTGTGTGTGTGTGTGTGTGTGTGTGTGTGTGTGTGTGTGTGTGAAAGAGAGAGAGAGAAAGGCGGGGGTCTCAGGCGCTCCTGTGGTGAGATTGCATTGACCGCTGTGTTATTGCTCTTTAATTATCAATTACGGCAGCCCCCCATCCCAGGCAGGGCTGGGGGGTGGAGGCGTATGTGGAGGTGATAATGAATACAGAGCTGCCATTAGGACAGTAACCAGGCCTACCGTCTGGGGCTGGGGAGCCAGCGAGGAGGAGGTGGAAGAGGAGGAGGAGTGGGGTGGGCTGGCTGGTGTGCTAATGAAACAGGCTGCAGCTCAAGACAAAAGAAAAGCCACCAGCCCTCCCTCTCCTTTTCTGTCTTCCCTTCTCTCCATCCCATCTTGATCCTCTCCATCATCTTTTTTTTTTATCTCATGCATTTTCTTGCTCCCTTCACATCCCACGCTTCAGACGTGTAGATCGCCTGCCACCAGCCCTGTAGACAAGCAACTTACACACATGCAAAAACGCACACAAGGGGAACACAAACAATGTCTGTATTTACCGAGGGGGTCATCTTTGAAGCTGTCAGATAATCCAATACAAACTGCATCCATTCTTTCAAAGGGTGTCATTGCTGTGATTTTTTTCCCCTTTTATCGCCGTGTTTGTCCTGTTATGGTGGTATTTTCATCGCACAAAATTGGTGCAAATAAAGAAATAAATAGAAAAAAATTCAAAAGAAAAATGAACAATGTGTATTTACACTGTACGTAATTAAACTGTTAAATTACAGTAAAGGACTGGAAGCTTGATTCTCCTGGATTAAACTGATAATTCAGTGCGCCTACTGCAATCTCCAAAAGCAGTTTCTTCAAATATAACAGTACGATACCTTATAGATTATAAGATTTACAGTCTAATACTCTCAGCTGTTTGCTTGCAATACACTGCTATTTTACTGATCCAACTGTAACCAAACTGCATCATCCCAGTAATCCAGTAATCTAAGTATAATGTACTGTAAAATTACAGGAAAATACTGAAAGCATGATCTTCCTGGATTAAACTGATATTTTAGCAAGATCAACAGTTTCCACACACAATATGACCTTTACAGTTAAATACAGTAAGTTTATCTGGCATTATATAAAACAGTAAAGTATTTTAACTGTAATATAGATAAACCGCTAATTACTATAAAATTTCGATTAAATTAAATTAAACTCCGTTTTATTTCCGTACAACAGCAGTCGCCTCAGGTGACTTTATACTGGAAGGTAAAGACCCTACAATAATAGTTTGGTCTTTATCTCACATTCTTCTTAAACTAAGATAAGCCATCAAAAGAAAATATATACTGCACGTTACACTGTAAGAAGCTTCGCTCATGTTTTCGAATATTAAATTGTTATTTTAGTGTACGTACTGTAGATACCTACTGTATCTACAGCAACAGCTTTTCACTTATAGAATATAATCTTTATGGTATAATGCTGTTAACTGTTTTTTTTCCCATTATACTGCTGTTTAAGGACCCAACAGTAGTTTTATAAAGAGTTAATGACTGTAAAATGTAACTGTTTGTCCTCACAGACGAACCTTCTGCTCAGTTTTTTGTCCTTCTTAAACTGTACAATCAAAAGAAAATATTCTAGATTAATTCGATTATTATCGTTACAGCATGCTACTCTTGGATGTTTGATTGGAACTACTCTGCTGTTTTACTGAAATCGTCATAAACAGTTAATTACTGTAAAATTCCGTTTTAGCCTAAATTCAGTTTGGTGCTTTTTGTAGTGTGTTTACACGAAGGCAAGTCTTCTGTATTATTTGGTAGCCGCATTCCCAGAGAACTTCCCTGTATTTTTGCACCTATTTGTTTCAGTTAACTGGTTTCTGTAGAAGGTCCGTGTCGCCTTTTTTAGGGTTAGCAGGCAGGTTGACACCCTGCTAATTTTCTGAGAAAATTGAAGGTGGCTGTTAATGAGACGAGGGCTGTTTCACCATCATTCGTAACACCTTCCTTCCAGCCTGATCCGGTCTTATTTATAGTAAGACTGACGGTGGTATTGTCACCTGAACAAAGCAGTGGTGGGGAGGTTAACAGTCCTCATCTAAAGCTGCAATCCTTTACAGAATTTTTAATGACAGTCACTCAAACGGCTACATTAAAAAACTAAAGTCATTTCATTTGCATTCATAAATGGTAAAAATAAAATAGTGTTTGGATTAACCTTCATGAAATAAAGAATCAAATGCACTGCCTCGTGCATGCAGTCAGTTAATCATCCAGCCTGCCTACTGTGTATACAAAGAGATGCCACATGGCATTATGTCAGCAGCGCTCACATGTAAATAGGCAGTTTTATGTGGCTGACATGTAAATGCCATCATAGCAGCAGAGTAGAAAGCACCATGGGACAGGCAGCGAGGGCTTCCCTTTGTCCTTTCACTGCATGACAGATGAGAGCCGCTCCTAAAATGCAGCCGGCAATCACATCCTCTTTCTCCTTTTTAGAAGATGATACACATGAAATGTCCCCTGGAGGGGAAATTGGGAAAATAAACAGGAATAAGTGTGGCCCCTGCAAAGGCATACAAGTAAATTATTGAATTAGAAAAAGGCTATAACAGCCATGGGGCAATACGATAGCACATTGTCACGTAGAAGCACATCAGGGCGACACCATCCACGACGTAATTGAACGAATTGAAAACGTGGCGGAGGAAACGTGACCGATAGCCATCCACGCTCTGCTCTGTCACATGTGCTGTGAACCTGACTGGGCGACACGCCAAGTTAAGAAAAACCGCTGCACCTGTTGTAAATCTGCCCTGGTACAGTGATGCAGTGGCAGATAAAACAGTGTGTAAACCACGACCTCTTGTCCAGGAGCAATGTCACGCTAAACCTCTGCCTACCGAAAGAGAATTAATGAATATTCATATCCAAGTCCTTGAAGCCTGAAATAAAGTAAATTCAATAGCCTGTGTTCAAATGCATGGTCTCAAAAGGCCCCATGAAAAAGAACTAATTAATAAAGACATTCCCCTACCATGTTTCTGTATATATTCACAGAATTAATTTTCTGTATTTTTGTCAGTTTGTTATTCAGAATAATGAGTCCTCCTGATAGACTTGGGCACTTAAAGCTTATGGTGATGTCACCCTAACCTCTCGTTTCATTTGATGGACAAAGCACCGGGTTCCCGTCCATGACTTTACCTGTATTCAAGCTTTTGTCAATAGACATTTTCCGTAGGAGAAATGCACGTCAGTCTCAGGCTGACTGGAGACTGAAGTCCACTCAGGTCTAGACATGGAGGAATAGAAAGTTTGTTATCCTTGAGACCTCTATGTTCATATTGAATTTTTTTTTCTGGACTCATATTTAAAGAAAACCTAAAAGTTGAAAAGGGTTTTAATACAGCTCTGAAGAATTTGTATATAATGACCCCTAAAAACTCCTTGTCCTTGTTCAGTTTGCCCACACAAATCTGAAATGTTTCATTTATGTTTCATTTGAGAATTTGGGATTTTATCAACATTTTCTTCATAATAAAACACAAATATATTACACGTAGCATTTAAAAAAGTGATCCTGATCCTGTTTTTCTTTAAAATAGAAAGTCTAAATAAATGAACTATGGCAATTTCAAGATTGTGTCTGCAGTTCTGTTTGCCTGTGTGTAATCGGCCTGCTTTCTCACAGGCTGGCTGACTTCTCAGCACATTCATTTTAACCTGAAGTGCAGTAATTTTCCTGCTGAGTCACCAGAACGTGTCACCATGTGAGGTGTCGGTTACACTTTTTTCTTTCAGTCTGTACAGCGTTATCTCCCAGTCAGCAGACGCCTCATTTGGCCCAGAGCAGTGAATTTTGAGAACCCGTCCAGTTGTAAAAATGTTTGGTCTGCTCTGTTTCATGTCGTGCGGGAACAGCAGGTCTGCACTTCGAAATTAAGGAGGAATATATATATACACAGCTTTGTGTCTGTGAAGTGTAAGAACATTTTCAAACTTTAAAGGGCAAAGAAGAAACATTATCTTTGGAGAAATGGGACAATAATACTGCCCCTCGTGCCATTTTTGGCTTCCTAATTTATCTTGCAAAAATAGAAACTCTTCAGGCGATGAGAGTCCACTGGGCTTTCAGTCACTGTGTTCTCTGAGAGCAGCAGCAGAGCATGCAGCCATGTTAAAGGTCGTGCATTCTCGTCTGAACGGAAGCTCTCCAATTCCCCCTAAACAAAGAGTATCACATCAGAGGTTTTCCTTTAAAGGTCATATATGTAGCAATATAGAGAGAAATCTCATCTTATGGACAAAACCATCGGAGACAGAAAGTGTGTGAGGTGATCCTGAGCTGCAGTGGGAGTTAATTTTTTTCTCTTCCGCTAAGACCCCCACCCGCCTAACCCCAGCGCACCAAAAAACATAACCACACTTGGATCCCTGGGAGTTTAAATTGCAAGGAACGGAAAGGCAGCAGGGGGAAGTCTGACCACACAGAGGATGTTTGAGCTCATGTCCCAGCACCATCTCGATCCCCCACCAAGGACCAGACAGACAGTCCACCCGGGGGGAGAGGGAAGAGCGGACAGCGGCACGTAAAGCTGGATTTCATTCAGCCTACACGGAGAGAATTATGGGAATTTAACCAGCATAGACGCTACGGAGACGTGATTGCATGCAGTCCACTAACAGCCCCGGAGCGCTTTTGCTGCACGTGAAGCTAACTGGTCAAAAAAATTGTCCTGAACAGGAAAAGCAATGACCTCAGGTAAAAAACCCAGTGAAAAGGGAGCAGCAGGGAAAATAAGCTTCAAAGAATTAAAAAAAAAATCACCTTTGTTTTCACTTCACAAAGTTCTCTGCATATTATGATGTCTGTAGGTGGGACAGATCGGATAGTTCTGTGTTTCGTGTTGCACCTACAGCATTAAAATTCATGACGGGCCAGGTCCATTGTTGCCATTGCTTTGTTCTGTAGGGAGAAACTGGTGGTAGTGGGAAATGTTTATCCTCAGTGCTTCCTGAAAGAAAGGCTTCTGGAAAAAAATACTTTGAAGCTGAAAGGCTTTCAGACACCAGGTGATGCAGTGCAACTCGGAATAAAGGCAGTGTAAAGAGCAGGCTCACCTGAGAGACCGGGGTTTGTGGCCTCTGTAAAACTTAAAGTCAGACTTGACTTACTGTTTTTGATATCATTTTTACTTTTCAGATGCATCTTGCCTCACAGCAACAAGATCCTGGCTTTGAATCCTTCGGCCAGCTGGGCCTTTATGTGTGGAGTTTGCGTGTTCTCTCTGGGTATTCCTGCTTGCCCATACAGTCCAAAGCCATGCATGGGGTTGGGATAACTAGGGATTCCAAATTGGCTGAAGCCTTGTCTGTCTCTCTGTGTTGGCCTTGCAACAGATTTGTGGCCTGTCTAGCGTGTACCCTGCCTTTCACCCTGTGACAGCTGGGATAGACTCCCCTGGAAGAAAATGGATGCGTGGACTTGCAGTTTGATTTGAATTATGCTAGAAAACTGTTTGCTTTGGTTAAGGAAATGGCTCTGATTTGTGTTCAAACATGTATTAAAACAATTTCTGTGAAATTGTCATACATCAATGTTTTCCCTCTGGAAAATACATCAGCTCTACCTTTAACTAACAGACAGACGGCGTGCCAGACTGGACAGGTTGCGTGTTGTTCGGCTTTTGAAATGTTGCATTTGAAATTCCCCTTCTGTAGGGGAATTTATGGCTACAGTAGATGCTGACAATAGATATTATATCTCAAACACAACTTAACTGACGTCTGCATGCATGAAAGCACAGCACGTATGAAGAGGAAAAAGAAACAAATGCAGAGTCTGCAGATATTTTTTTTTAAGGATATCTCATTTGCGTCAGCTGAAAGAAACACTGGGTTGCGACATTATCGTGCATTAAACTGCCAGTCAGACCTAATTTCTGATTTATTGAAAGTGACATGAAGGAATCATTCCAGCCTGTGTTAACCCCTTGGACACAAACAATGCAAACTGAGCTACAATACACACTTCACTTCACACTCAAATATCGCTAATCATCTCTATTCATGGGAACGCTTTTAGCACTTTTCTTTGGAGCACTGCACACAAGGAAATAACTGCCTAACAGTCAGTTTTCAACATTCATAATCTGCCTGCAGGCTTAATACATTCTTTAAAGTTAAAGACCGTCATGGTGCTTGAAGCTGTCTTGATTCTGTTGTCATTCGATTAAGTATTAGCTCTTGTGGTACTTGAGTTCTAGTCAGTGTTTAGTTTTGGATTTCTGTTTTCTTTTTTATTCTAGTGATTTATATATTATTTATACATCTTGTAATATTGCTGCTTCTTTGATTCCTTTTTTTAGTTGATAGCTTTCCTTAGAATGACTGCCACCATGCCAGGCTTCTGTTTTCCCTGTTTCCTGTTTGTGTTGAGTCCTTCTGTGTTATTTCATTGACGTTTAGTATTTATTTCCATGTACAGGAGGTTTGTTAATTTCCTGTTTTATTTTAATAGTAGTTGTTTTTCTGTTGTGTCATTATTTGGTTTTGCTTCCTGTGTGTTCGTTGTCCTGATTCTCTGAGCCTCTGTCTCATTCCTGAAGCTGTGCTTGATCCCTAATCAGCTTTCTGTGTGTATACAGAAACAGTAAACTCTTCTCTGTTATTCTGTGTTGCATTCTGTTGCCCTCTAGTTTATTCTTTGAGTTTGTGCTCTTCAATTCTTTTGGATGTTGGTTTTGTTTTTCTGTTTGCCTCTTGGACTTGTCTTCTGTTAGTAATCTGCCTCCTGCATATAAGCCCTACACCCCAAATAACCTGACACAAAACATATCTGCTTATAATGATGGGAAGGCACAACAGTTATTTACACAATGATGTGTGCCACTCGTTATCTATGGATTGTTTTTGTGTCATTCCTGCATGGTCCAGTTTATCCTACACTAGAGGAGATAATAAAGGAAGCACTACTAATCTCCTGCAGCTATTATTATGCCACGCAGATACTTCAGGGTCACTTCAGTCAGTTAAAAACCTTCCCAAGCAAAATTGACTAATTATGTGCAATCTAAGACCTCCCCTTAGTGGAATGCCTCCATCATTTAGTACACCTGTGTATTAATAGAAGTGAAAAAGCCTATAGCCAGCGTCTTACTGACCACAGCCAGCTGTGCAGAATGACAACAACAAGTCTCCCTATCCTCATCTGTCTGCACGTGTCTCCCTCTCTTCTCCGTGCTGATTGATTAGCTGTTTACGTTTCTTTCTCTCCCAGTCCCACACTGCTGCACGGGCTCCTCGTTTCTCTTGAACCGGCCTTGCTCTTTCCCTTTATCAACCCCTCCTTCCCTTTTCTTGTTCTCTCCTTCTTCTCTCTCACATGGACAGACAAAAACACCACCACCCATCCCCTCTACACCCCACCCCTCTTATCCGAGAAAAATAGAGTGGATGCTCATACTTGCCAAAGTGCCTGCAGACAGCCTGGCTGAGGCTTTCATAGAGCTCCGTGAGCAGTAATGGTTGGGCAGAGCAGGGAAGAAAGAAAAAACACCCGACCCAATTTGGTCCATGTGTCTTGTTACAGGAAATTGCATTTTAGAAGTGCAGCAGGTCCGTCTTGCACACAAGTGAAGGGTGAAAAGCTTCACCTACCGTTGTTTGTTTGGGAATAACGTGTTCAAGTGTACGTATGATATGTTATGAAATACAGAGCTTCAGACGTGTGAGAGATAACATCTCCAGACATTTCTAATACCACAGGATGTTACAGATGCTTAGTATCTGCTCATCGCTCCCCTAAAGACGTCCTGTAACACGGATTAGCCTTTTTGTTCTTTCACATTACTGCAGACAGTATTTTGTTCCTGTTTTTTTTGCTCCTACAATGTGCCACACTGCTCTTGTTTTTGTGCGCTGATGCCCGCAAGGCACGGCAACAGCGAGAAGAAAAAAGATGGGGAAAAACAGATTAACATGCAGCTAATTGTAACGGAAGCAGCATCTCCCTCACACCATTGTTTTGCCCCTGCGCCCGTTTGGATGCCGCATAAAGACATAATTCCCCTAATGTGAGGTATTTGTAACGCTGCCTTTGTTGGCAGCAGGTCGGCTGGCGTATCGCTCCACTCTGAGAAGTCTCTGCCAGCCTCACGCTATCCATCACCCGCATCCATGCCAGGCGGGCCTCAGCACAAATGATCCCGTACCCGTGCAGAGGCCTGCTCCTCCGGGACAGCAGCAGGAGTGTTTGTGTGTGTCTGCACATGTTTTGTGCGTGTGTGTAACTCTGTAACCCTGTTCGTTAGTCGTCTCATTGTCACTGTAAACAGCTCTCTTTTTGTCCTCCCACAAGCCACAGTGCTGTGTTTTTACAGGCCAGAAAGTGCTCATTACTGTTGCAACCTAAACCTTCACTGTATACAGATCACTTCCACATTCCACATTTCCACAAATATTCTGAAAGTCATTTTTAGAGCTTCGTTAGTGAGCATTAGTGCATTTTACTCAGTTTTTGCAGATATTTCTTTCAGATATTTATATTTTGTATAGACTGTGCGTTACATCAAAGCTAAACTCTGAGTTTAACAGTGAAGAAAACCTTAATCGGTCCTTTATCTGCAACAAAAGAATGCATTGTGTCAGATCACGCTGTGATGAAAGTTCAGACCTTTAACTTTAACTGCTTCCTTCCTCTGAAGGCCTCATTTAAACCAGCGCTTAGCTCGCCAGCGTTCTTCACATTTTTTGGCACCGCCAGTCTGTAACTTGGTCTGCGGGGTCCAGAAGAAGATTGGGTTAACCCTGAAACGCTGTCTTTCAGCCTCTCTGACAACAGCCAAGCAACTGTGAGGCTGCTTTGTTTCCAAGAAATAAGTAGGAAGCAGAGATGGATGTGTCAACACAATGGAGAGGATTCTCACAAAAACACAGTCACGTTAGTATAAGGGTGTGAGCATGTGCTTGTGCCCGTTTGTGTATACATTGGTCTTATTTACCATGTCAGCACCAGCTTTACTTTTCCCTCCCCTTCCCTCCTACCCTGCACGCTGCTGTCTACACCATAAATGCCAGCAGTCAGGAATTCATCTAATTCACAGCGCCAGCCGCAGTATTTCCCATCCCCCTGTCAAAACAGAGCCGATCCAGCCTCACTCACCTCCTTGTTTACTCTGCTGTTTTATTCTTCCTCGTCTTCGACGTACACATGCAGCTCTGGCCGCGGCGGAGACAAACACAAATCTGTGCGAGGACACAGTGTACAAAATGGTAACCTCGTATTTTAAAACTAAGCTTAAGCACTATTAAGCACTATGTTTGTCACACATCTTCTCATCTTAGGTTTGGGGTTTGTTTGAGTGCAAACTAACCACCTACACCATCCACTTTTTATTTTCTACATTCACGTATAAAGGCAGAATATTTCTCCTGGATTTCAGTTGAACAAATGCTTTTAATTGATTGTAGGAACAACCCTGTCCAATAAATCCCCTTCAAAACACATAATGAAATAAAATCAAATAAAAATCAGTCATCAATTTTACAAAATTGGGCCGTGATTTGACACTGACATTTTCTTTGCTGGAAAATAAGACAAACAACCAGCCAGATATGTCTCGTCTCAGCCTTCAGTTTTCAATTCTGCCTCTTCCCCAAAGGAAATTAACTGACAGATTCCTCCTGACAGACAGCTGTTCCTCCCACTGTGGGTCTTCTTCATAACCTGCACCTACCAAAGACACCCCTCTCCTCCGCACACACACCCACAGACACACACTATTCCCAGTTACTCCCTCACAGGAGAATAAATCTGCAATCAACTGAGCCTATAAATAGCTATGGCACACTTCACTGCTGCTGCGGCCCCCGTGCCCTTCTCAAAGAACTGCACTCACACACACACACACACTTTCTCACTGACGCTCTCCACCCCTTATCCAAAGCAGGGCACCCAGCTTCTCTTTGCTACTCTGCCGTTCCTCCTGGTGACGTTATGTGCTAATATTTCGGCGAGCAAACACATTAACAGAGGCTAATTAAAGTAATTTGTCCTTCACATATCTGCACATTAGTCCTAATAGCTTTAAGGCAATTAAAAGCCTCGACCACCAGCCATATTAGCCATTCCATCTGAATCGTTGTGCTTAAACCCTCGGAGAGAGCCGCTAAGGCTACACTAGGCTAACACTAGTTATTGGTAGCCAGGGCTAATCACCTCATTAGTCAGCAGGCTTAATGAGATGTGTTATTTAAGTAGATACTGTATCAGTCAGGGGGGAAGCTGTTCCTCTAGAGCTAACGCACAACAGAAAAAGATTTTTTATCTTCATTAATAACACATACAAATCTACAGAAAACAGATTTTATAATATTCATCACAGCCTGCAAAATTCACAAAAAGCTCCACAGAGAGAGATTTGCTGAAACAATTTTGCCCAAACAGCAGAATTTTTTTTTAAAATAAAAAAAGAAACACAGCAGTGATCTTAAAATACTGAACTTCCCATGTCACTGGATTTTATTGTATGCACGTCATAAATTGTAAACAGTAAAAAATCAATGAGCAGCTCTTTCCAGGCTCCTCTCCACGCTTCTGAAAGTTAGAAATCTGGAAATGGTTTTGGAAGGTAGGAAGGAAAAAATCAGCTACTGCTGGGATTTAAGACTCGGCATTTGCACTCATTCGTAGTGCATCTCAATGTCCACTCTTTCCTCTGGGGCAAGACCGTGCAGGAGAGACTGTGACTGTGAGGGAAGCTTTTTGGGCCTTTATTGTGAGGTTGAATACTCATGACTTAAGTAACTGAGATACTTTAACGAGATACGGAAGAGGAGGGTTGATGCTGAACGCCTATTTTGTTAGGCAAGATATGACCTGAGGGCTGCACAGAGAGAACATGCACAGTCAAGTTTATTTATAAGGACATTTAAAAACAGCAGCTTTGACCAAAGTGCTGTACAGCTAGATGAGAAAAATACATACAACAAGGAAACAGATTTTAAAACATAAAATAACAAAAGATCAGCCAAGCAGGTAAAAAAAAAGTAAAGGTAAAAGTAAAAGTAAAAGTCGCTTTTCAAGCACATTTTGAAAGTGTCTAATGTTGGAGAGGTCCTGATGTGACGGGGCAGTTTGTTTTACAGTGCAAAGGCCGCATCTCCTTTGTGTTTTAATCTGGACCTCGGGACGCCAGACCTGAGTGATGTAATGGGAGTGTGCAGTTCAAAAGTTCAAATACCTTAACAACAAACAATCAAATCTCAAAATCAATTCTAAAACTGACTGGCAGCCAATATAAGGATGCCAATATGATATTTATTAGTCATTTTTCTTCTGAAAGTATTTTGTGCTACTCACTTTCGTGCTACTTGTTTGAGCAGTAGGGTTAGTGAGAATTCGATAAGCTTAAAGTCTGAGTTTTCATTGTCATGGAGGAGGCTCTTTTTTTACCTGCCACCGTGGTAACTTATCCAGAGCAGGTTATGTTCTGAGTTTTAGTTTAAAATTGTCTGGAAATGCCACAATTTCACAAATTATTTTATTTGCACTATCCTTTAGGTGGTGTACAGAATGTATTTTGTAAAAGCAGATGCTGCTAGTAAAATCACAGATTATAAAACTGATTGGTTGCATTTGTATGCTGTTGATCACCAAGAAGACCCATTCGATCAACAGAACGAACTTCACTTTGATCTCGCCACAGACTGAAGGGATTTCCACGCCTCCGTTATCATGGGGCATCACACCTGAACGCAGTGACTAACTGCGATGTTTAAATGTATGCAGGTTAAAATTTCAGAGCTCTGATGAGCAGCTGTCATGTTGTAAATAAACAGCTGCACTGAACGGTCAAATAAATGTTCTCTGCTCTGTGTCCTCGTGACGATCGTGAATTCACAAAATGAAGGATTTTCTACAGGATTACTATCTCGTCTCATTGGTAGCACAAGCGTTGCATTTGCACAATTTTTATGTTCTTCGTAGGTCTCTATCACCTGTCTCTTTGATAATCTGTCCGATTGGAGTAGATGACGCTCTGTTCAGAAGAAGAGTCACATGACACCCCAAACCTTTTTCAAACCTGAGATAACAGGGAGCCGTCATTGTGATGCCCATTATTTCTGACTGGGATTTTAGGTTTTGTCGAACCAACTAACACAGATGACCGTGCTATGTTGAACTTGCTTCACAGTACACTCTGATTGTCACGTTTATTGACACCAGACATTTATTTCAATGCTTTAACTTTAAGCTGAGTGAAATTTTGTCCTTGCACCAGGCATGCAATAGTATGGGTGCACTTTGAGATGCTGCAATTAATTAATAACTAGCTAATTGCCTTAACACTGATGTCTGTCTGACATCACTGTCTTTATGTTATAATTCTACATGCATGCTTAGTCATGTGACTTAAATGTGACAATAATATATGAGTGAAGCAATCAAGCGTTACTTGAGCATTGAGCGCTCGCCGTTTGGTTCACTTCACCGAACAGAAAAAGCATTAAATTCTTGGGATTAGGTTTTTAATTTGCATGCCAAATGTAACTTTAAATAAACTGAATATGTTATTTTCAAAAATTACTCACATCTTTTTAAAACTTAGGCACTAAATTTACTATAAAAGGGGGGGGGATGGCAGTAGCATCTGTAATCGTCTTGCCATTTGTCAAAGAAAACAAAGTTCAGAGTGACTTATTGATGAGCCTTTCCAGTGACCACACTGCTAAATTTAAAATCAGTGATTCTGTTTGTGTGCAGGTGCTTTGTATGTGAAGGTAGATGTGTGGGACACTCAGCGAGTGTGTGTGGTTACTGTTACTAGACCCCTGACCTTTCCATGTCCTGATAGCATCCCCAGGGAGAGAGGGAGGGAATGACGAGGAGGCAGGTAGGGAGGGGGTAGCTGGTGGCTGGGTAAAGGGGGTTGGAGGGGGCTTTGTTTTTCTAGTGCAGGCCTTCATGTCGCCACAGCAGGAGCTTTGAAGAAAAAGCTGGATAATGTGCTCTTATGACTTATGAGGACTCATTTGTGGTACAAAAGGAGATAAAACTGAATCATAGCACAGATAACTCTCTTTTCTTTCAGGTACGACTTTAACTTAGAAGGGAAGCACCAGCTGCTGACGAAGCCAGCTTTTAAAGAAAACTCCTTCGGGAGAGAGGAGAAAGCATCGTGCGCACCTAAACGGTGAAAGCAGTCCACTGTGTTGATGCCAGATTTAATTGTCAGGGGCAAAGGAGAGTGTAAACTGCACGCTTCGCACACAATAAGTGCTAGTGTTCCCGGGCTGCAGTGTGTTAATGGAGGTTTGAGGCGGCGGGGAGTGGGGGGGTGGGGATGGGGGTTCTGGTGCTTCCGACCCGCAAATCACATCACCTCCTCCCCTCCCTTTCCTCCCCCATCACGCGCCCACCATTTGCTCATCCATCACCATCGCCTCTAACTCCCCGCTCCCCTCCGTCTTCCATCACTCCACCCAGCCAATTTAGTCCTCACTCATTTTTCTCTCCTTTTGTCCTCCATACTAACCTCTCTTTCACTCCTTTCCCCCTCACCTGCTTTCTTCTCGGCGCTCGTGTGCTTGCCAAATTTGAGCTGGGTCTGCCGTCAGAGAGGCCGTTGAATGACAGCTCTGCCTGCGTGTGTGCTGTTTTTATTTTCCTGTGTCTGTGTGCATGCAGTCTGTTTGTGAACGGGGTTTTCTTTTTTAATAAAACAAAGTAATCGTGTGTGTGTGTTTAGATTCTGAGCTGGTAATAAGAACCGATGACATCCAGAAAAAAAAAAAAATACAGCCAGGCTTCACCATCTGTCTTCCCTTAAACCTGATACTCCTGAGCCACCTCGGTCTCTTTCTTTCCCTCT
>VUQG01034734.1:45544-62431 GCA_015106755.1 Etia nguti | reverse complement strand
TTTTAGGTTCACCTCCAGTGGACAATGGAAATGGCATTTCTATTAGTGTTGTTATTGGCATTGTGGGTAAGTTTTAAATTCATCCTTTTATAGTAGATCTGAATGTAAAAACATGAGGGTGACCCAAAAAGATCATGTTTATATTTCAGCATGCTTATCATATTTTTATGATACACATTCAGAGTATACCATTAATTCGTATTTAAATGGCAGTACTTTAGTGTTATAATATTATTTTTTTCTTTTATGTTATAATAGTGTTTTGTTTTTTTTGTTTTTTGCTTGTCTTTTAATGACTGTACATTTAAAGAATTCCAGTTGGCGATTGGGTCAACTTGTTGGTTTCACTAATTATTATATAGTGTTATCAATATACAGCGCTGGTAAAGTGTTAAGTCTAGGATGTCCTGCAGCCGTAGCACACGTCTGTTTGATGACAAGTTAAACAAGCTGCAAAAGCTTGAAAGTAAAAATGGATGATAGCTCTGTAAACCAGTGTGGTTCTGCACTAATATGATTTACAATAACTGTAGTTGTGCCACACTAGTGGCCTATTACCTGAGTTAACAACTATAGTATGTTCATAGTATGTTCTGCACAGTCCAAAGTGGCTCACATTTCAGTAAAATTGAAAATAACAAGATTGCAGAAGAATACAGTCTTTTTTTTTAAATTAATGAGAATTCTTTAACTTGGTTTATTTTATTGACTGTCTCCTCACTTGAAGACTATTTGACAAGTCTGATTTTGTTTTCCCCCTTCTTTTGTTAAATACTACTCAGTTATATGCCAGGATTATCCTTATTTAAAATTGTATCATCTCTATAACAGTCTCCCATATTCTTGTGTCATTATTACTTACTTTTGTGGCCTTAGTGACTGGAAACCTATTAGATGTCAGTAAGCTTTTTTACATTTTCTTCAATTACGTTTTTTTTGTTTTGTTTTGTTTGTTTGTTTTTTTACATTTATTTCCCCCCTCTCCCCCATCAAAGGGGTCATCGCCATCGTTGGAGGTCTTGCTGTTTGTTGTTATGTGTATTACAACAAAAATGGCAAAAAAGGAAAGCGGTAAAATTATGTTTTATTAAACTTTAATGACTAACCCTTGAAATAGCTTTGTCCTGGTAATGGCTTTGTGTTGTTTGCTTCTCAGGCTACCCATTAATTTTCCAACTTTTCTTTCTATCCAAGCTTTCTATAATCTTAGTGTTGCATGTTAAAACTTTGTGCTTTTCGTAAGGCTTCCTGGATAATGTATTTCTCTACCACAGTGTTATTTTTCCTACACAGAGCTGTAGGGTTCAGCTCACTCTCAAATGACCTATGCTGGTTTTAATCACATTTTTGATAATCACATTTGAATAAAAGATCAGCCAAATTCAGCTGATGATAAAGCATGTAGTGTTTTAAAATAATGAATGATGAGTTGAGTAGTGGTTTAAATTTTGTTGTTACATACAACATTTTGTACATGTTGATACTTGGCTATGTCCCTTTCTGAGGCTTGGCACAAATGCAATGCGACTGCTGTGAATGCCATGACAGAAATTTTGTTTCATTTGCATTAGCTTATGTACCACAGCTAATTCCTAGATTTCAGGGCTGTGAATATGGTCAAAGAAATACATCTGATTTTTAATATTTTAAAAAGAGGAAAACTTTCTATTGACTAAATTTACCTGTATAATGGGAAGTGTGTGTGCCATACCAGTGACACATTTCCAGAGAAGTGTTGTATGAAACTCAGTGGCTTTCCTGTTGTGGACTTGCAGTCTTACACTTAGGTGTTTCTCCTTGATTGCTTGGGAGGGTGAAGTGGTAGAAGTGGTGTCAACAGTGCTGTTTTATTTATTTTATTTTGTACTCCCTTGTCATTTTTACACGGATTACTACTTGTATTATATTTACTGAAAGTGAACTAGTTGTCTTCAATTTAAGTAATGATGTCTTTATTTCACCAGTCTCTGCTGTGTGTGTGTGTGTGGTAGAAAGGGACTTGACAAACTGAGGGTATTAGTGAGGTAGATTTGCATACATATAAAATCTATAGTGGAGGAAAGAACTTGCTTGAATAGTGGTGACATCAAAACACCGTAGTCTCTCTGTGCGCTGAAATGAGGCATAATGGAAACTTAAACACTTAAGTATTGCATTCCCCCCCCAAAACTGAACTTCATATGAAGTTGTATTCAAATATTCATCATGGATTGGGGTGCTAGTTTAATTTGCTTTTAGGATCAATGTCTGCCATAAACTGGTAAAACGGTGGAGGTTGTTAGTCAGTGATTTTTTTTAAAATTTTATTTTATTTTTTTATTTTATTTATTTATTTTTTTACATGTGACAAGGGAGAATTTGGTGGTGGTATGATCATTTCTTCCTGCAGAATCTTATCATTCTTTGTATTTATAAGATAAATATAAAGAGCCCAAATTGTAAACAATGCCTACATACTAAGTATGTTGTAATCTCTTTAGTCGCATGAAAGATTTTAATTACATTTTGAAACATCTGATCTTAATTTACTATTTATTTTAGCTTTGATTGGAGTCTTAAAAAAAAAAAGCCAAATATGCTGTTATTGATGAAGTTTTATTGACCTGTTTGTTTCTGCTGACAGGAATGAACAGGTAATATTTTGTATCTCATCACACAAATTTGGCTATTTTGACTATAAGAGGTGAAAGAGTAGCAGCAGGCAGGGGTGCTGCTTGTGTGGGGTGGTCCTTGTGGATTAGCGGTATGTAGTCATGTGGTGGTTTCTCTGGACTACTTATACCTATGTAGCTTTTTGTTTGCCTTGTTGTACATGAGCAATGATGTTGACCAGTCATTACTGGATTGCAGCACTCGAAGAGGCAATACTGACAAAGATGCTACAAATGATGGAGAGGATGTACTGTAGCACTCTTGGTAAGATGATGGATCTTGAAGAACACTTGAGCTATTTATGTAAAATAAAAAATAAGATTAATGTGATAATGTAGATAGACATTGTCATATAATTTCACTCATCTCCATAATGTATGTTCAGTGATGGTCTTTTTTTCTTTTTCTACCTAAGTTGCTCCCCAACTTGTGAAACAACTGTTTCAGTACTCAGATTTTTTTCCTTTCTCTACAGGTTTGCAGGGGGTTTTAGACTTTTCCAAAAAGTATCTAATTATTATTATTTATTTACTTTATTTATTTATTTTTTTCAGTAAGCATGGCAGCCTGGCTACTCCACAACTGCTGTCTATAAAAACAGCTTCCTAAGAAGAATGCCAAAGGACCAGTCTTTGAATGTACATGCCCTCCGAGTGCATGCATTTGCCAGAAGTTTCTGAGCACCTCTCTTAAAATTGGTGTCTGAAGACTGAGAAACATCAGTGGATTGAGACATGTTATGCTTCAAGTGGCTTGCTCATGACTTTCTGTATTCTGATCTTTACGAAGAAACTGATAAATATTTATCAGAGAAGCTCAAATTCTATGTTGAATTTATCTGTTGCACTGTAGTAAAGGAAAGCCGCTTGACCATTGTAGTTCATTTAAACAGATGTTCTAAAATAAGTTACCCTGTAACTTACTCATTTGGATCAAAAAAAAATTTGTTGGAACAGTTTTGTGTGTAAAGGACTGTTAGTTGATGAACCAGTCCTGTACTTCAGATTTGCAGAACTTAAAAAAAAAAAGAAAAAGAAAAAAAAGTACGATCTGTAAAATGATCCAAAACCTAAACGTAAGGCATATTCATGCCTTAATGCAAAAACAGTGTTTTAGCTTGTGCTTCATTTAAATAGTTGTGAATTTCATAAATGTTAACCCAGTTGTTGGGTTCAAAAACTGCCTGCAGTGTTTAGCCTTAAATAATGCCAGCACCTTGATTTTTGAATTTGCCACAATGATTTTAAAGTGTCTTAATGCATGCTCAATCATCCAGGAAAGGAAATCCCAAAAAGTTGATTCTGTTCATCTGGACTTGATTGTTTTCAGTGGGAGAAATGTCTTCAGTCTCAGCTGACTGCAGGTTTCCCAAATCTTACAAACCTGCAGTCAGTTGAGACTGAAGAAGTCACTGTGGGATGAGTGACGAAACATTTATCCCTCTAGAAATGCTACGATGAACAGAATCAACTTTTTGCGAATGAGTTTCAAGGTTTCACTGACAAGGGGGAGGAAAAAAAATCATAAAGTTGGATTTCATGTCTTTTAAACATCTTTGTAGATATCAGCCTGTCTCTGCATCAGTTTTTTTAAAAATTATCTTTTGAATGCTCACTATTCAGGACAAGAAGATTAATGTTTTGAGTATTAGCTCACTTGCCTTAATATTTATTTATTAAAATAAAATCTGATTTTATTTTTTTTTCTTTAAGGTAGATGTGAATTGTTTTCTTTGGAACTAAATTTTGTAATAATGAAATAAAATGAATGAAGACATCCATGTGTGCTAAGCTCCTCTTGATAATGTGAATGTCCATATGTGGACACAAGCTTTTACAGATTTATAAATGGATTACTACATTCTAAAGTAGATTATTGTTGCTACTCAAGCGTTAAAAAAAAAAAAAAAGTATTGACCCACCACTAATTTCTCCATATTATGCTAGGAAGTTTTGATTTTGTTTTTATATATATATCTAAACATTCAAGGATACATGGAAATACAGTATGTATTCAGTCTGTTCTTTTTGAAGAGCTTTTATTACATGGTGGAACATAATGTGATTGTACTTTGAGTTCAAAATGTCATCAATTTTCACACCACTCAATGAAATGCAGTCCCAAATTACAATGAAGCCTCCACCCTGTTATACCTCTTCACCGACCACCTCCATACACATCAATAACAATATGAACTAAAAATCCAAGTTTGAATTCATCACTAGTAGACCTGTTGTTGGTGATCTTCAGTTGAGTTGAGTAATTTATTCTTCCTCACACTCCCTTAAGAATGGCTTCCTGACTGGCACCATTCCACTGAGACGATGACTTGTCAATGAACAGTAGAGTAATGGACTAGGGGCCAGATGTATCTCTCAGGTCCTGTGTCAGCTCTCTGCTGATTTTTTTTTTTATTAACATGACACTTTTTTTTGTCCTCCAATTGTCCAGTTTCTTCAGTTTTTTTAAGAGCATATTGCACACCATTCTGTGAAATGCCAAGTGTCTGGCTAATAGCTCTTTGGGGATCACCTTGTAGGTGCAAAAAATTGCTATTTTTCACCTGTCCAACTCTGTCAGTGTTTCATAGAAACATTTTCCCCATCTTCCTGTACATTAAAAAAATACAGATGGAAATTGGGTCAAATTGTTGGTTACACTAATTATTATAGTGTTATCTATATGGGGCAGGGATAGCTCAGTAGGTAAAGTGTTGGCCCCGTGATCGGAAGGTCAGGGGTTCGATTCCCCTGAACGGCTACCCTGAGCAAGGTACCGTCCCTACACGCTGCTCCCCGGGCGCCCAATGGCAGCCCACTGCTTCACTGAGTGAATGGGTTAAATGCAGAGAGGAATTTCCCCACGGGGATCAATAAAGTATACGTTATTATTATTATTATTATTGTTATATACGGTGCTGGTTAACTCAACAGTTAACCAGCATTGTATATACAAATTATTTTATGTGTAGACAACACTGTTTTTTTATCTCTTGAGTTTCCCCTCAAGGTGCCTCTTGTATGCTTTGAGTAGTAGGTCAGTTTTAAGTGGTTTAAAAAATGTGTAAAAAAAAAAAAAAAAAAAGTTGAAAATGATCAGGTACAAGGACTGTACTTAAAATGGTTGAAGACAAAAAAAATAAAATAAATAGCAACAGCCAATGTCCAAACAAAACTTCAGACCTTCAGAAAGTCTGGAGAGCCATTACTCAAAATAGCTTTAAAAAAAAAAAAAATAAATAAAAATATCTGGCTGCTTGAAACAAATTATAAAGAAATGAGGGCGGCTCAAGACTTTTGTACAGTACTGTATATAGATGTGCAGGTGCCAGCTAGAATCACTCTACAGTTCCAATGATACATTGTTTTGTTTTTTTAATACTAAGGTAAAACAAAGTGAAAATTAAAATCTTAGTATAGTCATTCTGAGAAACAAATTTGAAGTGGGAACACAATAACAGGACAGTGATGAGGCACAGCTACAGACTGCAAGAAAATTTTCAAAAAGAAGCTTTCAGCTGGTATTCTGTCATCAGAGCTTAATCCTGCTTAACTGTTGTGGAAACATCTTCACAATAAGGTATGTAAGAAGTGCCCATTAAAAAATTCCAACTTGTGGGTAGTGCTTCAATGAGCAAGCTGTGAAATTTCTTTAGATTACATCAATAAATACCAAAGGACTGCTGCAAATGGACAAACACAAAGTTTGAAGGACACTAGGATGGCAAGGTAGTGCTGTGGTTAGTGCTGTTGCCTCAGAGCAAGACTATTCCTGGTTTGAACATCCTACTCGTCTAATACTTTTTTTGTGTGAGGCTTGTAATGTTCTCCAATGTACTCCAGCAACATCCCACAGTGCTGACAAACTTTTGGTGATTCCAAAGTAACTGTAAATGTGAATGGTTAGTCCGGTGGTGAAATAGTGACCTATCCAGGTTGTACCCTCCCTCTCGTTTCTCTGTGACTGAACTGGATAAGCAGTTAAGAAAGTGGATGGATGGAAGTTAAATCTTTTATTAAAAATCTGGGATCTTCTGAGTGACCCGAAACTTTTGAGTTGTATACCCTGAAAGATTTTTTTTTAATAAACATATCAATGTCTATAGATTTTACAAAGGCAATTTAAAAAAACAAAACAAAAAGCGGACCACTAAGTTGCAAAATCCTCCTCAAGGTAAGATGAGATCTGTCCTTCACTGTAACCGATTTCAAATGGTGCTAGAAACAGAAACAGACTCTGAACACCGAAAGAAATCGGTCAACCTTGGAAAGAGGACAAAAAGCACAAGCTGGCAAAACGTCACTGCAGACCAGAAGTTTGTAGTTCTGCGAGTGGTACTCCATCTTTCAGCGGTGACATTTCCATGTTGTACCTTTATCACTGGGCACTTCTTTTGACACCTCATAGCTGCCTGGAGCTGGTCATTGAAACACACTTCCCGCCCCAAGAACACTGATTTCAAATGGTGCTAGATAGATGACAATACTCTAAGCCACCATCTGAAACCAGCTTCCAAAGAGGGAACCTCTGATGAAAGGCCGTCTTCTTTGGTGTAAAATTCAGCAGAATCTAGAATCTAGAACACGCAGAAACAAAAATTCAGTTTTAGCAGAAAACAGTGGAAAATAATAATACAACATAGAAAAAGTTTACCAACAGATTTTTTTTCTTTTCACTATGTAATGGATTTAATATGAGCAAGCACCATGCACAACTTTGATAAAGTGGATGCGAGGAATATTTCACTTGAACTGAAATGAAAAGATGAATGAAAGAACAAAGAAGCGGCACTGATGCTGCATCTGATACACACATAGCTTCATATCCGCGTGTTCTGTAATTAACACGGAGCATGCGACAGATACGCCAGATGTGAAGCTCTCTCTGATATGGGACTAAGCTGGGAGACAGCCTAGATTTAGAAGTCTGCAACAATATTCTTATATTGCAATTACAATTGTAATTTAAAGGATGTGCTGAGTATCCCAGTTTGTCTGAACTTTATGAGATCTTCATTTTGAGATTACTTATTTTCATTGACACTGGATTAATTACTCCTCTAAGACGACATATTTTCATCTGGTACCTTAAATATTATTAAATATAGAAACAGGAGTCGCACTCAGAGGCAATGCTCACGGAACAGTTGGTAGCTCTGTGAATATAATGCTCTGTTCGCAGAAGCAAATTATGCATTAACCAAACACCCACAAGAAAATGACACAACATTGATGGCATTTAATCACAAAAGAGTCGCAGACTGGATCTGGGAAAGTCGACTTCAGTAAGATCTGCAAGATCACGCTGAAAGGAGCATTCAGAGACTGTGTCACATTAAGTCTTGGATTTAGAGGCTTTAACTTTTGTAAATAGAACAGTTCATTTTTAAAACAATGCCGCATCTGTGTCTCATGCTAATTCATGCCAGTGAAATAGCAAAAGGCATGACAAGTTTTAAACCTCACCGTCTCATATCTTGTTTCTAAATGGAAGAAGATGACGGTCCAAGGCAGGCTGAGGGACGTTAAGCGTGATCAACTATGGGATGGTTTTGCTCGGGTTTGTACACACAAAGTAAGTTCGATTCGCTGACCTTGTTCTGACATCGGAGAGAAGGGAAGCAGATGATGGCAGATAGAGAGAGATGAAATGAAAACCACTGAGAAAGCACCAGAACACCTCTCCGTCTCAATCTATTTCTCTCTAACACGCCCACGCGGCTGATCTGCTACTTGATCCAAGCTTCGTGGATGTGTGATGGGCCGAAAAAGAACAGATACAGTACAGTGGCAGCATTTTCTGTGTATGTCTTTAACATACAGGCTCACCTGCAGCTCTATGCAAACAGACCTCGATAAATCCTCTTCTCTCGGTTGCTCGATAGAATAGAGAGGATGATTGTATGTTGCTCTCCAGCCACTACAAGGGAAAAGCAGGGAAGTAGCAGTCAATCGCAGGCAATGTGAGCCGTGACGCAGAAACACGGCTATGAGACACTGGGAGGGTGGGGCAGCGACAGGTAGTGGCCAGTTCACCGACTTTGTGCCAAGTGCCTCAACAAAGTACATAACCAGCCAATTCTTTCTACAATCCTTGTTCTTCTTCTATTTTTACTCTCTCCATGCAGATGAAATGGATGCACTAGAAATGAATTATTTTGCTTTAAAACCTCAAAAACACACCCTGCCCTAATTCCTTAATATTTACAAAGACAACTCCCACAAATACTACTTAGTCTTTAAACTGATTAAAGACAAAATCAGGGAGCCCTAGCGTGAGCCTCAAAATATCAACTTTGATTTTTACAATAGGAGGAAGGACAAAATCCCCACGGCATTTACGAGTCCTTATCAGGCATTTTGTTTGTTTGTTGTGGTTGGTTGTGTGTGAGGAAGAATAAGGCTGTGTGTGTGAGTGTGTTTGCGTGGTAGCCACAGTGACGGCTCTGATCAGAGGGCCTGTCTGTCTGTAGGTGTCTGGTTCCTTCCCCTGGCTGGCTCAACCCAACCCTGTGAGCTTTCTTTTTCGGGTTGTTTGTTGCTTGTGTGCCACTGGACCTGTTGTGTAATGCTTATAAAAGATTTAAAGGGACAGGAGGCCTTCAGAGAGCAGTCATCGACAGATTCACAGTGGAACTGTGAAGCACCTCGCGAAGAGCGACGATAAATATCAGTCCTTACTTATCTGGCATTAAAATGCTGGGAAAAAAACTGCAGTGAAACATGCATGATAAGCAACATTATTGCTTAGAGGTGTACTTCTCAAAACATCGACCAAATCCTGCCAAGTTAAAATACAGTTTTCGATGACTGTATAATCAGTCAATTTTATGCAGTGAACAAATGCACAGTACTTTTTGTATCTGACAGTGCTACATTATGCCTTGTGTTGATGGACAGGGGGCACGACAGGCCACGACCCTTCTCAATATTTTTAACGTAGCTGGAACTGAACCCTTAGTGGTGATGCTAGGAATCTCTTCTTCATAATCATCTTTACAAGGGGAACATTTTTAAAAAGCTGTGAGAGTAAAAAGCTTTTTACAACATCAGCAGGTTTAGAATAGAGAGTGAGGCACAGACGCGACACTGACTCCAGAGGCAGGAGCTGCAATGCAGACCACTGAGCAGCCACACGCGCTCTTGCATCACTTCAGAAATGTAGCATAGTGTGGACATTGGACTTCCAGCCAGAAGGACCAGAAAACCGCTTTCGTCTGAGGATTTATATAATTGCTGAGGTTGCCATCTGCAGCATACAAGCACTCAGGTATCTGAGTGCCAGGGAGAGCGCTATGCACAACATACTGATCAGCTCACTCCATAGTAAACGACAAGGCCTCGTTAAACATTTTTATTTCACATGTCCTACAGTTTCCTTTGATTTTCTAGAAAGGAAAAGATATGTCATTCTAAATTAGCAAGGTCCCTGTAAGTGAATATGTAATGTGGTTTGAATAACTGAGACAAAAAAAAGACATAATTCCTTTGATCTACCTCTAGTTCATAAATTCTAATTAAATACTGGTACAGCCTAGAGACTCTGTGCAAAGCAGCTCAGAGGCAAAAATACGAAAACATATCTAAAAGCAAGGATAAGGAGAACAGAATAAATATAACAGCTATCAAATAAACAAGTATTTAAATGGACCTCCGTAACTTCACACGTTAATGTTCATGCCTTAACGAAAGGTATGAAAAAAACATTAACTTATATAAAATTGGGGTTTTTTTCCACAGAAACTTCTGTGGATCCCAGTACCTTCTAATAAATGTGTACATGTTATAAGTTTTTAAAGATCTGAATTTCATATAACCTGTAAAACACGGAGCAAACAAGCCCCATAAGAGACAGGGACGGTCAGAAATGTCGCTACTGTTTTGATCGTTACGTCACAAAAGAACTACATTTTTCCTTGTAAAAACGCAGCTTTAAACAACTAATTTATCATCTGCCACTTTCCTAAACCTTCTGAACAATACAAAGTCAGTCTATTAAACATATATGCTAAGGTTGTACCCATGGAAAAGTGTTTCTGCGACAGCAAAACCTAAGTATTAGAGAAGAGCCCTCCCCAATCAGTTAGATATTGAACTCCAGCTGCTTGCTTGCTAAAAACCAATAAAGTACTGCTGTGAAGCTCGTGGAGCCATGGGAGCTCCTCCCATCCAATGAGAATTCAGCTTTGGCACGATGGCCTGTGATGCAGCAGCTTTAGGAAGTCCACTGCATGTGAACTGGAGAGAAGCCAAGGCAAAGTCACCAAGAGAACAAGGTAAACAACTTCCCTCTCGTCTCATCCCCCTTTCTTTCATCAGTTCCTCTCTCTCTCTCTCTCTCTCTCTCTGATCCCGCGCCATGACATTTAGCTCTTTCTGCCTGTCCCTTTCTCCGAGAAAGAGAACAGGAGACGGATAAACAGATACACAGAAACGGAGAGATACGAGCTGTGTACTGATTAAAGAGAAGTCCAGCCCATAAATGACTGCGTCATCATCCCGGTCTCTCCTAACTACGCAGAAACAAATGTGTCCTGGGAAGGGTTTTGCCAGATCCCAGTAGCCCTTGAGGGTAAAAAAACAAATCACATGATGAAAGTGCCACTAGCCACATGCTGTTATCTGATACAGCTGGATCCTCAACACTCTCTGCCATCACACATACATACATCTCCTTCTAGATGCTCACTCTTTGCTTCAGCTTCATCGTAAGCTAACCACAAAAACTAGGCCTACAGTCAACAATGTGAATATGCGTATGCGTACACATGTATGTATATATGTACTTCATATGTGCGGTGACAAAAAATAAATACGGTCACTCGCATGCCTAAATTCAACAACAAACTTATGCTGCAGTTTCATTTGATTTTCTATGCTGTCCACGTTGCTGCATCTGTACACACAACTAAATACTGGTGTATTAACATGTAATACTCTGTTTCATAATAGGTCAGACAACGCCACGCAACCACTATATTCACCTATTTCCACTAATGTAGCCATCCGTATTTCTTGAGGTGATGTTGACAAAAAGAAGCAGAAGAAGGAAAAAAAGAAGCGTTGTTCGAATGCCTCGATAATTCTCGGCAAAACATTCCTGACTGGGCTTCGGCGTGATATTAAGAACACTCCAGAATATTCTTTTGTTAACCCTTTTGTCGCACCTCTGCCCACCCAACGCACACCTTACCCTGCTATCATAACAAGACCTAGTGAAACTGTGTCACATCTTCAGCATCCATGTTGAAACTCCGGTATCAGCTCACAGGAACTACACAGCGCGCACACAAACACACACACACTCACACACACACAGATAGCAGCGACAGGCAGAGCAGATCAAAACTACCAAGGAGGAAGAGGAAGAGGAGGAGAAAGGCGAGGTTATCCGAAACCACTGTATTCACTCCAGGTGGAAAACGACTGACGATGACTCTGGGCTTCTGTTATCTCAGCTTCTGTTTCTCCCGACATGAAAAAGTGACGTAGCAACTAATCCAAAATCTCTCTCTCTTTCTCACTCTCTGGCTTGCACTCCCTCCCTCTCTGTATCTCCCTCTGCTTGGCTCTTAAAACACACGCACTCTTTATTTTCATCTTGTTGCAACAGCAGAACTGCCATTAGATTGCTACTTCGAGCTAACACATATACACAGAAACAGAATAGACCCCACACAAATGCATATGTACGTGCGCGTTCACGCACACACACGCACAGCTGTGCACACGCGCGCATAGCCACGCAATTCCTCTTCCTGAGTGTGACGCAGCACTTAATTCTCTGTGCTTTTATACCACTGTTGTGGCTACACAACGCAGCCTCTTGATCAAGCTGAGCCAGAAACACACTTGCTAGGTGCCACAGAAGGCAAGTGAGCATGAGCAGACTGCAGTTAAAGGGACCCTACCACCAAGGCTCCCTCTCCCCCACTCTGTGACGTTGCTGTGTCCCCATTTCCCCCTATGTCCCTTATAATTGGGTCTCTCCCTCTCCGCTGCCCTTCTCTCTGGCACTCTCCTCTCTGCTCTCGCTTAGAGACACACTCAGGCTCCTCTGTCTGTGAGGCAGAGCTGACTGAGCCTCCTGGATCACCTGACAACCCACTGGTTTTAAAGGCACATCACCTTGTATCTGTTATCTGTTGCATAAGCACTAACATGGTCCTTAGGCTTTTTAAAGCTGTTTAAGGTAGAATCCAACTTATCTCTGAAACAAACAGGACTCCGTTTAACACTGTGTGGCTATGTTGTATGTACCTAATATGGTGATTTATTGTAGATTCGTTGTATAGATTGTAGCATATGCATATGGTTCCGCATTTAGTTGCCAAGTTTTAGCTCCAGATTAGAGAAGGAAAAATGTATGTAGTGCAAAGTGACTGACCATCACATCCCGACTCTGACACATCAAGACCGTGAATAGCCCTACAACATGTACTTCCTCTTTCAGTGCTCCCAACCTCAGCGCTGCCCTAAAGGAAACACAGGTCACTGTGTTGTTAACAGTTTCATGTATATTGTAAAAAAAAAAAAGTACGCTTTGTACGTGATTACACTTTAAAGCATAAGATTTATACATGGGTACTGCGTTGGATGTCCTTTAAAGGACTGTGATTCCCGATTTATAAATAGTCTGCTTTGATTCAGTAAAACATTAGCAGAGTTTATTTTAAGAATTCGGGTTGCAGTTTTTTCACATACCTCGAACAGATGTTTCTTCATTTCTAATATAAATGAGACATTGGCACTGCAGGAGGATAAGAAGAAAAAGTTAAAAACAATAACCATTAAAATCATTCCGTTTACCTTATGATACGATTCGAGACAATCTGTTAATACTCCATTAGACAGGACACTTTACCTGAACTACAGTATGGTACCTTGTGAACACTACAACTGCTATTCCTCCCGACTGCGGAACAATACGAAAAATTCACGCAGCGGACTGTGGAAAGAGATAAAAACAGATGGAGTATACTATTAGATACAAACTATAAATCAATCTACAGACTAGATGAATGCCTTCTCAGTGTCAACATACAAAATTAGTCTGAAGAAAGCTAAGCGTAACGAAAATGACATTTGAATCTATGCAAACAATACAGGAAGCAGCGTCCGGGCAGGGCGACAAGAGGAACAAGCCTGGTTCTGTCCCTTTTGTGAGCTCATCTGTGCCTATTAGGTCTGTTCACATTTCAGAAGCATAAAGTCCCCTTTATAAACTAAACTGAAACAAAAGCTTTGTCTCAGCTAACGAACACCAAATAAAGTTTGCCTGTCATTTCACCACCACACCTATTTATATTAGAGATACACAACAATGTGAACACTGAACTAGTGCTTTGATTAATAATTCATCATTTTTAAAAACACAGGGGAAAATGTTTAAGCCTAACATTATAACTGCAAGCTTGTACTCAAGTGCCGAAGTGGTGTCAACTATGTTTTGAGAATATTTTTTCTGCTGCAGTCCGGTCACACTGATCCCCTAAACCTTTTAGTTTTACAGCGAGTTCAAAGGCTTCATTGAGCCTCTGAAGCACAAACTATGCTCTCTATTTTTATGCCTTAAATTTTCCATTATTCTCCAGTTACAAGTGTAGATTTCCAGCATTTCATGTGGTTGTAAATTTTCTTCCCTAAAGCACTTGTAGCTCGTGATGTCCTAATTCCCCACTGGAGCCCAAGAACACAGAGCCCACAGCTTCACCTTACAGGATTGAGAAAGAAGAGCATAGCTAAAAGAATAAGCTTTCACCCTCGAGCTATATGGGAAATGTAAGGGATCCGAGGGATCAAAGCATGTTTGCTCCGTGCAGACCGGTAGAAGTAGAGGGTATTGATCAGAGGATTGAGGTCTATCTGCTCCTCTAGGATGAAGATGTCCTGTGCATCTCTTGCAAAATAACTATACAAAGACTAAGAAGTATAGTTTCACGTTGAGCTTTACGCTGTTAAGTGCAACACTTCATGTTAAGATAACTTAATACTTTAAGATGTAGGTTTGTTTTTTTTTACTATAAGTTGCATATATTTCTAAACTTGGCCATCTACAAAACCTAAACTTTCTAAAATTAAGCTTTGGCACTGACAAAATGAAATCAAACAGGATTATTAGTCTTTTATACAAAATTACTTCAAGTTACTATGGTGGTTATATTTTATTCATTTCCAATCTTTCCAGATATTCCAGCATTTTTGACAACTTGGGAATTGCTTAAGGGTCCAATCTGTAGCCCTCTAAGAGGAACAGGAAGTTTTAGTGTGACAATGGTTGTGCTGACAGATATATTATGTGACTTTAAGGGTACATGCTTTTAAAGTGTTGGTCCTTCCTGTCAGCTATTTATTCTCCTCATCCAGTGGGTAGTGTGTTAATTTTAGCCATGTCATCTATCAGCCATGCCTGTTCCACTTCCTAAACCTTAATCTCTCCCTTGGAAAGGTGCCCAGTCAGCTCCATTGATATTGTTTTCTGGCTGCAATGGGAACAAAGAATAAAAATCCTGAACGCAGCTGCGCATATTTTTGAACTTAGGCTAAAAAAGAAAAAGTCTAAAATCTATGTTGTCTTAAGTAAAACAAAACAGTTTTTACCTTTTATTACCTGGTTTCAAGTTGCCTCTCAGAAGTGTTCAAGCATCAGTCGCTGTATCATGAAGAGACATCTGGCAGAGCTTTACCATCAGAGGAGCTCCTAAGAAACCATCTCAGATAGATGGATAGATAAAAATATTATAATCTAGAACAAAAACATTATTTAAAGGCCCATATTTTTATATATAAAAGTGATAAAATAGGGTGACAAAAAGGAATTTCATTACACGTTAAAATGTGACATGTTGATATTGTGCAACTATTATAATTTTTGGTTCGTAGGTATAATTACCAACTACTGGTAACACCCTTGACTTAAAAACCTTCACAAATATTGAAAATATCACACAGATATTCGGCTTTTGGATAACATTTGATAAAAACAATGGGCTACTGCTCTGCTCGGCCATTTGTTCTACAGAAAACTTGGCTGACCTGGTTTTCTGAGAAGTGTGCTGGTTCTCACCTTTCAAGGGAAGTTGAATGCGTCTCTACTTTTGCTCTGTGAAAATATAAAAAGCAATATCAGCCGAGGTTAAGCATTTTTTTATTTCTACGTTGAACTATGTCGTCTATTTTAACTACGTTAAATTCCAGATACATTCCTATAGCATTTTTATCTCAGCCCTGAAAATTGTCTCTTACTGTGCAATTGAAGATTTGAGCAACTCAAGTTGTTAAAGGACTGCAGTCATTTGGAGGTTTCTAACATTATCAGGCACAAAAATGAATGAAAAATACATTCGCTACCCCTCATTTAGATGCGCAAGCTGCTGTTTCACCCTCAATCTGTAGTGTTGCATCAATGGTTCCCAATATCTGACTCATTCCAAGAACAGTGTTTAGATAACTTTCTTGCTTCAGAACAAACTGTTCTGTAACCCTGCGTAAATACGCCATCTTGTGGTGAATGAGGGTATTGCCCTCTGACGGTTTGTTTACATCAGGAATAAAAAGTGCGTATGACAGAAACCTCTGGATGGATGGAGCTGAGTCAAGGCACTGGAACAACAGGGGCACACAATAAAGATTACAAACAACAAAAAATGAGCCTTTAGAAAAAAATCGGGAGCAAGTTTTGAAATCAGTAACTGAAGGATCTAATTTTGCCCATGAACGGAAGAAAAAAAAAAACCCCATCTTACATAATTTTAAGTTTTGGCATATTTTTTTTTCTATTATTGTATATTACTTTCAACATGACAGTTTAAATATGTTAAGAATACACTGTGCTATATTAGCGTGACGCACTCTGACAGGTGCAATCATAACACAATTCAAAGTCAGTATATCACGCAAAGTGACTGAAAGAGTAGTAGCTCCTCTATAGTTTACCTATTATGAATTACAGTTTTCACAGTAAACTAGTTTTATCTCGTTTTGTAACTTCATTTTAAACTTACTCAACCAAGACACTCATGCACATGACAGCACGACCTAAATTTAAATAACTTAAATTCTGCACCCGAAATGACAAACTGAAAGTCATAAACAAACACGTTAGCAATATCTTTCTCGAAAACAAATCATTACGCAGTACCGCATGGATGCACGGACCACTCACTCCGGGGGTAAATTGAAGTGCGCAACATCCTCCTGCAGTAAGCATCCAGCACACCTTCCCACCCAACTCTGC
>VUQG01034734.1:34578-45203 GCA_015106755.1 Etia nguti | reverse complement strand
CCAAAACAAACGAAGAACGTTAGTAAACATCACTAAAACAGCTCATCACCCAGAGTAGGAGCAATATAGCCTATATACATACAGATTATGTTACATGACTCATAGGAGCAGTCAGTGGATGTAAATAAACAGTTTCTTCCTGAAGATCCGAAGATGAGGCTGCTTACCGACAGCAACTCTTTCGCAACCTCTCCGGTTCACCATCACTGCTTCTTCGTCGCTGATATAACCTCCTATCAACCTCTTGGTTAACATTGGCTCCAGAGTGGTCCCTTGCCCTAATGAAAACCCGTAGTCCATCGACATTTTCACAGCAACAGAATTAAGCCACACCCACTCGCACACACCCCCGTTTTTTGATTGGACGGAGCTCTGAAATGCGTCGGCAAGATCACGTGCTCTTGACGCATGTTTACAAACAGGCACAGGACGGAAGTCGATACGGGCGAAGGGAGAAGAGTCCTTTCGAGAAACTTCCGGTTTAAATACGAAGTAAGAGTACATTGATATGTTGAATATATGATTAATAAGAATTTCCAAGCTCACGTAATTGTTTATTCTTGGAAAACCGGCCTAATATGTGACGTAACGTCATCTCACCGTGTAGTAAAAAAACACTGCCTCAACAGTGCTTTGAAAAACTCTCCAGCCATCCATTCTTTCTTTACATTGTTTTTTAAGGAGTCAGACTTTCTTGTGTTTTTAAGTGGGCTTGGGGAAAACTTTTACAGGCTTTCTGAGGATCTTTCTAGGTTGTTTTTTTTAAACCACTTAAAACTAATCTGTGAATTATTATATTTCACTAATCTGTGAAATATAAAGAAAATAATAATTAGAAAAATCCTAGAACAAGCTTTTAATGATACTTTTATTTATTGAACTAAAAAGAGGAAATTATTCTACCACTTAGTTTATCACATAGCTTAATGTTGGCTAAACAGTCTCAGCAGTACCTTGCTGTGCCAAAATTAAATAGAAACTATGGAAGAAGATAAAAGAAAAGAAGCTTATTGAAGTATATATCTGGAAAGGCCTAAAAAACTTTGGATACATTCTCCACACACAGAAATGACTTGGAACAAGATTTACCTTTCCCAGGAGTGGCTGCTTTTCCAAAATTCCTCCTGTGACAGCTCATTCAGTAAGTTACAAGATATCTAATGAAAGCATCCAAGGAGTTGCAGTTTCATATCAGTAAAGGTCAGACCTCACTGATCAAAAGACAGTGGGGGAAAAAAAATCAGCTATGGAAGAGTGGCAGTGCAAAAACAATGGCTACCCAATAAGAACATAAAAGGCTTGTGTGAATTTGCCAAAACACAAACTGAGGATCCTTGAATCTTTTTTGTAGGTTGGTGAATGCTCCATCCACCCAGTGGTTGAAAATTCAACGGCTCAGTAGAAAGTGGTCTCATTATATTTTGGGTAAATAAAACACAAAATTCTATAAACAGAACATAATATGTATTATGATGAAACATGAAAGTGGCAATGTAAAGTTATTGGGGTGCCTTCGGTTAGGCAGCATTATTAGAAGGCATAGCATACATTTACACTGCTATGCAGATGATAACCAGCCTCATCTATCCATGAAGTCAGATGGCACACACCAAAACCTTTAGTCAATCCAAAATGCTGCAGTGAGAGTACTGACAGGGACTAGAAAGAGAGAGCATATTTCTTCCATACTGGCTTATCTTTATTGGCTCCCTGTTAAATCCAGAATTGGTCTTGAACCAACCAACATCTTATCTTAAAGACATCATAGTACCATATCACCCCAGTAGGGCACTTTGCTCTCAGACTGTTGGGTTATTTGTGGTTCCAAAGTATTTGACCATACAATAGAGCTTTAAGCTTTAGGCCCCTCTTCTGTGCAACCAGCTCCCAGTTTAGATTTTGGGAGACAGGTGCTCTGTCTACTTTTAAGATTAGGCCTTTATGATACAGCTTTATGATACTTTATGATAAAGCTTGTAGTTAAGGCTGGATCAGGTGACTCTGAAACCTCCCTGCTGCTATAAGTCTAGGCTGCTAAGGGCCTCACGTGAGGGGAGTTTTTCCTCCCCACTGTTTCCAAGTGCTGCTCATAGGACATCATCTGACTCATGGGGTTTTCTTTGTATTACTGTAGGGTCTTTACCTTACCAACTGTTGTTGTGATTTGGCGCTATATAAATAAAAATGAATTGACTTGAATTTAATTACTACTTAAAGGCCACAGGGTTATCTGTAATAGAGGGAAACATTCTACTCTCTGACTTAAAATCCTGGAGGTGGGTGAACCGCTATCAGTCCCTGAGCTGAAACTAAAGCAAAGTTGGGTAATGCACAGCCTCAATGATCCCAAGCATAAGACCAGATTCACCTTTAAATGTCTCAAAAGGAATAAAACTTAAGCTTCTGGAGTTCACTCATCAAAGTCCAGGCCTAGACATAATCAGTAGATTATAAAAGCACAGTTCATCTACTAAAACCCTCCGGTGTAGGCTGAACCAAATAAAGGGTCAACTCCTGTGCCACTTGTCCAACGATTAACACGTACATCCAAAAAAAAAAAATTAGGAGCATGAAAAAACACGTTTTATGTAAAACTAAATACCAAAATGAAGCAATAATGCTATAGTTAAACCCATTTGGGACCCGAAATGACTTTACACAGTCATCAGTGCGCCGTTTAATATTTCAAATGGACTTACTTGTTTCGCTGTGATCACAAGTGGACATGCGTGTTTTTCAAATAACTGTTTCTAATGGCACGTCATCATTTATGCGTGGGTCTCTTTTTGTGTCCCATTCAGCCGTTGAACTAGCGATAGCAAGGCTATTTCCACACAACACACTGGCTGCATCGAAGTCTCGTCTATGTGCAGCATTTCTGGGCTAATTGCTAGCCTTCTTACACAGACATGCGCGCATCCGTCTGACAGGTTGGCCTTAAAAAACAATCCAAAGCTAGCCTGGCAGTTTCCCCATTTCTATAGAAACCTAAAATTACTAGTAGCGATTTCCTCCTTAAGATACATTTGGCCACATATTATAAGAACATACCAATAATTTCTGGTCCACACTTTCTTGTGCTGTCTAAGCTCAATAACATGACACTGCATGGATCATGTTTATAAATTAGGCTTTTGGAGGTGTTAAGCTTCTTAATCTAGTGCTGTATAATGGTGACACTGTGGTGACTCCTCTTCTTCCTGAGGTCAGGGCAAGAAAAGACCCCAACCAGCCGGTTGGGGTTGTAAGCCATCAGTGGTGGTGGCAGGCATGGTTTCATCAACATTGTATCTAGTGGATAGATTGATATCAAAGGAGGAAAGAAGAAAAAAGAGGGGCAGAGAAGAGAGAGACAAAAATTGAGTTTTGACACATTCAGACATCATATAAACATAAAATTGAACTCATGTGTTCACAAGTAAGCATGCATTTTTTTTTTTTTAAATAGCCTGGAATCCTGTCAGTGTGAAAGTAAAGTAAATGTGAAGTAAATAAGAGAATCTGTTGTTGGATCTCCAGCACCTTTCCCCGGTCGGATTGACTTGCAGATGTTCACTTGACTCAAGTCTGCGAAGAAACTGTAGTCCACGGATCTCACATGGTATGGCTGTGGATTGGGCCTAGCTCCCTGGATCACAGCAGAATACTCACCTGGTACACGGATGTCTCTGTTCCTTTGTCTTCTCTCACTATGCAGCAAATTACCCTCTATTTGTGTGTGGCATCTTTTAAGATACTACTGCTTAACTTGCTTCTTGTTTTCAGTAGCAAACTTGAGGAGGGTGTTGCATATGAGGAGGTTTCGGTTCTGGTAGCTGCATCCATCTCTTCACAGGATGTAGTCTTTATATGAGGAGTTTTCTTTCAAGAAAATGTACAATGCATGAAGCAAACTTATTGGCAGAGAGGCCAATAACTCTCATGGCAAAGGTAAATTGTTGCATCACATGGTGCCTTGTCATAGATGGTAAAGTTATGTGCGCTTATTTTTTTGTTATATAAAAACAAAAAAAAAAGCTTGAAGCTTGTGGCAGAGCAGGAGACCCTGTAGGTCAATACATGTAACCACTTGCCTTTTTTTTATTGTCAGTTTCCTTCATAGCCTATACTGTCTTTTTTCATGCACCATTCGCCCCACATGGCAGCACTGCGGTTCCCTGCTTTAAATGCACAACAAGTATACTAGAGACAGATTTAAGTCTTTGAATATTCTTTTGAACACTCACCTTGACAGAGACTGGATTCCACACTGGATTTAATGGTTTTGCAGTGGGGCGCTTACACACTGTGTGAAAGTACAATGACCCACAGTGATGCTCCAAAAGGGAAGGTCTTGAGGAAGTCCTGCTGTTCTGTGTAACTCCTCACCTTTGCTTTCTGTGTCTTCTCTGGAATTTTCCCTCTTCTTCCTACCCACTTTAAAAACACCACTGCTTAATGCCAAAGATCAACAGGAGTATTTGCTGGCAAACTGATTCTTTTACCGTCCACCACAAGGTGGCAAAAAAACTGATGTTGACCTCCTGGGTTCAGTTGCTTCTGTTCATCACTGCTTCACACTGCGCACCTACACCAGCGGTTTAACAAAGTGTTTCCTTTTAGTCCAGTTTGTCCCAAAAATACTAGTGTAAGACCGGTCTCTCATTCAGATTTTTTTCTTGACATTCATGTTCCAGGTCTTTGGATTTGCGCTCTTTCTTGACCTTCCCCAACAAGCCACACTGCGTTAACCTGCATTAACATATTCACCTAGAACAATGGCAGCAGAAGATTCATACTCATTACTTTCAAGTGAATCTGAAAAAAAGATTGCAGAACATAGGATTTGATTTAGTATTTTACCCAACGTCGACATAGTTCAGCACTTCTTTAATCTGCATAGCTTAATTCTTCTTAAACTTTATTAGTACTGCTTATGTCTCTTTTCTGACATTACAACAAGACGAGTAATAAAAACATAGCTTAATGGTTTAACATTGATTATTAATTGGACCTAGACCTGTGAAGCACTTTGAATTGCATTTTTTTTTTAAAGCAAAGGCTCTATAAATCTAATACATTTATTTTCATTAGTTATTTGAGTTCTTACATCTGACAGTAGACACAGCAGAAAGAGCGCATTACATTTATAAAAAGTCAAAAGTGGAGATAGATGTTTTTTTATCGACAGCAATGTTATGTTGGCACATCCAGCTGTGAAGTTCAGTGAGTAGCTACTTTTTAACTTTAAGATGTTTCTGTTACTTTTTCCGTACAGTTTCCCTGCATGGGATGCATGAAGATTAATTTATTTTTAAATTATTTTATCATCAGGTACAAGGAGGTAGATTAACTGGATCTTTTACTCAAGTACCAAGACATCAACGAATAATATTTCTGCAGACATTAGGCTTGAATGTTGCTGTCTCTTCATTGTTGGCCATATCTCTGTGAAAATTATGCTTGAAAAAACCGATCATCAAGTTGTAGAGTCAAGTGAAGAATGTCCATATGTTGAGCTGATGGTGAACAGTAGCAGTAAGTGTGTCTGTAGGCCTGTTTTTCAGAGAGAATGAACAAAAAAGAAGAATAGGCTGTTTATCGTGTTTTTCACTTTGAGTTTGCAGTTTGGCCCTAAGGCCACAGCAGGGGGCATCCTAACCCAACAATATCACATTCACTTTCCTGTCCATGCTTCACTCTAGTTTGGAAAAGTGCCTCATGCAAGTCACTTGAAGAATGTTGTGTTTCTGTATACACCTACTTGATAGTGGGTAGCTGAAAAGTGTTTTGAGGCTAAAATGAGGTCTTTTTTATTAGCCTAATAAATTAGACCTATAATGTAGGGTTATTGTGCAGTTTGTCTGGTGTAGTGATTTTGTAAACTCGTAACTGGTTTTGTAAATAATTGTTCTACTGCAATCAACTGTGCTCAGGCTTACTACAGTTTACTAAAGGGTGTTGTGTGCCTTCTGGATTGTTGCATCACTGGAAACAAGAGGCAATGTTTTCCAGATTCTTTCCTACAGCAGATGTTGGTAATAGACAACAATATCACAGAGAGATTTGCAGGAAACAGATGGAATATCAATTTAAGTTTCCGTTGTTACATGTTGTCTAGGTTTCTATGGAGACAAAATGTGAAATATCACCTTTTCAGTTTGAATTCGTTACTTTCAAAATGCACCACAGAAAAATCCTCAGAAAAATCTATTGCAAGCTATTGTATTACCAGAAATGACTTAACAAGAGTGTAAATAAAGGAATAATATAATCCCACTTATGAAAATAAGACGTAGTTTGAGATTTAAATAGTGTCCTAGTATTACTGACTTTTAAAAAGAACCAATAAAAACTGCATTTAAAACCATAATGTACACAATGACAGTCTGGTCAATCCCTTATGTGTGCACATTAGTCAGGGAAACCCCATATTTGTCTTCAGAAGGACACCTACCTTAATGTGGATCCCAGGTTTGAAACTGCAAATTACATTTCCCCAATGCATGTTTTTTTAAACTATGTTCAAGTATTTTAGGTTTCTCTCCTGTTGCCGTGCATTGCTGTGGCCCTTTCACCACCACTAAGATGCCAGTAACATAAATCATTCCAAAAAGTTAAAGTGGCTCACATTTCTTTAATTCCCTCCTGTCATGTTTAGACACCCATTCACATCCTTCCTAACTGTGTTTGTACTTTATCAGTAATTTGATTGATTGATTGATTTTCTAAAATGCATTTTTAAGTTTGACTGTCAGGCAACGCTTGATACTCTCTGTATTTCAAAATGTCACAAATGTAGCAACTGGGTCAACTGCTACAATGGGCTAATTTTCTTGTTTCATATACACATATGCAATCTAAATTATAACAAGGTATCATTACACATTTTGCATGTCGGCATCTTAATTTTTAATTAACAGTGGTTAGAACTGTTGCCTCACAGCAAAAAGGTTCTGAGTTCAATTCCACCATCAGGCTGGGGTCTTTCTCTGTGGAGTTTGCATGTTCTCCCCATGTTTGCGTGGGTTCTCTCTGGGTACTCCGGCTTCCTCCCACAGTCCAAAGACATGCTGTTAGTGGAGATAGGTTAACTGGAAACTCTAAATTACCCATAGGTGGGATTGTGAGTGCGAATGGTCATCTGTGTCTACGTGTTAGACTGGTGACCTGTCCAGGGTCCAGGGTGTACCCTGCCTCTGGCGGAAGAGATGGATGGATAATAATTATAATAGTGTATATATAGTACATGTAGAGAAGTAAAAATTACAATTTTTCTCTCTTCGTTAGGTAAATCTGTTCAGTGAAATGTCTACACATACATCCAATCAGCCAATCTCATGTGAGCAATTGATTGTTGTTGCTTGACAGGTTTCTCCAAGTATTTCATAAATTAATAATTTAGTGGGATTTTCCCACATAATCTCTACACTTTACAGAGAATGGTCTGAAAAATAGAAAATATCCACTGAACAGTAGTTCTCTGGACAAAAATGCCTTGTTGATACCAGAGGCCAAAGGAGAATGGCCACACTGCTTCAAACAGATAGGAAGGCAGCAGTAACTTAAATAACCACTCGTTACAAGCAAAGTATGCAGAAGAGCCTCTCTGAATGCATAATTCGTCAGACTTTGAAGCAGCTGGGCCACAGCAGTTGAAGATCACACTCCTTTCAGCTAAGAAGAGGAAACTTAGGCTAAAATTCACCCAAACTCACCAAAAGTGGACAATAGAAGACTGGAAAAACATTGCCTGGTAATGGTTAGAATTTGGAGTAAACAACATGACGCATGGATCCATCCTGCCTTGTATCAATGGTTTGGACTGGTGATGGTGGAGTTGTGAGTTTCTTGGAACAAGTTGGGCCCCTTGGTACCATTTGACCATACCACAGCCTACTCGAGTATTGTTGCTGACTGTATCTATCTCTTGGTGCCCACAATCTACCCATCTATGTTATAAAGCTCAAATTACCCCAAACTGGTTTCTTGAACATGACAGTGACTTCACTGGCCTATGCAGTCACCAGATTTCAATCCAGTTGAGCACTTCTAGGATGTGGTTGAATGGAAGATTTGCATCATGGATGTGTAGTCGACAAGTCTGCAGCAACTATGTGATGTGATTTCAATATGGACTAAAATCTCTGAGAAACATTTTCAGCAGCTTGTTGTTCAGAAGGCAAAAGGGCTTCCAACCTGGTACTAGCTAGGTGTGTAAAAAACAAAAAGTGTGTAAAGTGTATAATTACTGCATAAAGTATTTGAAGTATAAGTACAGACAAAAAGGGAGTCAGCTGGAGTTTTGGTTGGTACACTATTTTCTCTGAAGGGATTTTTTCAGTAATTGCAATTTGAACCACTCTAGTGGATGAGAACAAAACCAGTCATTGCAGTATCTCTCTAACAGCAGGCACCTGTTAAAAAAATTGTGCTAACCATGCACCAAATGACAAAGTGTTAACACAAGTTTGTGTATAGTAACTTTGTCCAGTTAAATGCACTTCTTAGGTATCATGAATCACAAGGAGGGGAACATGTTAATTTTAAAGGAAGTTAACCAACCGTGTTTGAAAAACCTTAGAAGGTTGTTTAAAAGCATTGTCCACTTGCTCCAACGCTCACATTTCACGAATGGGCATAAATGCGATTCCAAATGTTGGGTAGTGTGACATTAAATTAAAAAGGTAAAAAAACCCAGCATTGTTCTTTACTAAAGGCTTTCTCTTTTAGGATGTAATGAATGAATCCAAAAGAAACCAGAATATCAGTGTTTCACTGTGTCTGCATTGGGATTTAGAGCTCTCTGCCTATGATCACTTAACTGAATAAATGGTAGGAATACTGTATATGACTAAAGAGAGTCACTTTCTTATGCACAGTTTCTCTGTTAATACAGCTCACATAATGTTCTAGACATTAAGCAAACTGCAGAAATTCTTTACTGTATTTTCTCCTTGAAGAGACTCTAACTTACTTATTCCAGGTTGATTAAAAAAATATTTTTAAAATGTATTGTGCAGTATGAACGAGTTGATTTTTCTGTTTGCACCCTGGCAATCCAATGACCTTTTCATGAACTTTTACTTTTATCAGTCTTTACATGCTCAGTGTGCAGGCCACACCTTCTGACCTCAGGGTCCCACAAAGTCTCTCGAGTGCTCTCCTTTTCCTCCAGCCCTCCCATTCCACCCAATATTATCTTACCATTAAGGAGTTTAGAAGGGCTGAGCTTTGGCATGGAGAACGAAAACATGACGTATTTGGCAGCTGTAACTGTGTTAAGGGGGGGGGATCATCCCCACATTAAAAACAACCAGCTGAGTTTAGTCCATAATTCCAGATTCCACTACACATACACGACTCTTGGCCAAATCCAGGAGTATAAAGGGGTGGGGTGACTAAGATTTGGATGGGATAAAAGATGCGAAAGGAACAAGCTTGGAGCTAGGGGACTTACGTGACACTGAACAAAAGCTGAAAATTGGAAGATTTGAGCTGATGCTCTGCAGGGGCATAGGGGACGATGGGTGGAAAATTCAAGGCTCAAACTACATTCATATTCACTTATCATATGAGGTTCCTGTTAATTCAGACAGTACTGATGCTTCTTATTATTATTTTCTTTCTAAACTGCTGATAGTGTTTTTTCTGCACAAATATGGAATCAATGCTTTAGTTGATTTATTTTTCAGTGCAGCATGCAGCTACAGTAAATTTACACTGTTTCAGGACAACTGGAGAAAAACAAATGCAAAAAGTCCATATCTTAAAATAATGACTAGAAACTTGGGAAATGAGTAAACATATAAAAAGTGTAAAAGAAACACGTAAAAGAAACAACTTTAATTAGTCTTTTTCACATGGGTGGAGTGTGTTTCTTGAAAGTAGACACTTTGTAAAATAATGTGATATTAGCCTGTCAAGTAGGTTGTAAATAACAGAGATACATGCCTGAGAGCATAGATAAAGCAATTTTAACATTTTCTGGGATTTGCACCTTTTAATTTGATGCTGTCCAACAGATGGCCAGTCTTAGATTTGACTACATTTAGCCAATATATTTGTGTCAATGGTATGTGCTTCTTGCTGGCTTTACATTGTGACTTAATGTGGCAACAGGGTTGTCCCACAGCATTGCTAAATGGCATTGAGGACATATTTTCCTTTAGGGTGTGGAGAGGGACAGGGCAGGGTAGGAATTCATATGGGACCTGATCTTGTGATGGAAGAAAGGCGTGAATGTATGGGAAAAATTAGCCAAACTGTCACATGTGGCGGAGAGCAACACACAATACACGAATATAATATTATAAATACTATACTAATAATATAACATGAATGCTTAAATGTATGTAACCATGATGATGGCCTTGACTTTTGACTGACTTTTGACTCTGAACATGTCCTGAGCCATTCAACAAGACAGCTGGGGGATGTTTTTACTGCCCCACCCAAACTGTGAAAGACAAAACAGTGTTAAGTGATGTCACTACTACTGCTTATACAAACCAGCTGTGGACCTTATGGGCTGTATGGGACTTAAATTCCATGTGTTTTAGACCAGAGACATGTGTGTAAGTGTGTGCATGTCTGTGTACAATTTGTCAGTAGTTAAAAACCCTGCTTCTCTTTAAACTCACACT
>VUQG01034734.1:27078-32078 GCA_015106755.1 Etia nguti | reverse complement strand
TTTTTTCTGAAATTTGCCTTCTGTAGCTTTGAGAGAAGCTCATATACAGTATATTTAAAAAAAAAAAACATTATGTAGAGTTTTCACAAAAAGTAAGAAAAACAAAAAAGTGCATACTTGCTGTTATGCGGATTGGACAATAGTTTCTCTAATAGTGCACTTTTCCATATGTCACTTTCTAGGCTGGAGCAATCTTCTACAAAATATAGGGCCACCGATCAAACGTGTGTTTCAGACTACACACTGGCCTTTGTGTGCCTTACAGACAAGATTCAGCTGAGTGAACTTGCTGACCACGCCTTCTTCTTTTTTTCACTTTAACCCTGAATAATGATATCATCATTGCACAACTTCAGGCTTTGTAACTTGGGAACACTTTTTATTCTTCTGTAATGTGATCCAGACTGCTTTCAGCATTCCCAGAAGACCAATGTGAGCTGTAACTTTGAATCCTCAGTTAGTTGGGAGTGGGCCCACAGCTGGACTCTTCTGTAACGCTCAGAGCTTTGAGAAAAAGAGGAAGAAACTCAGGAAGGCTGAAGTCAAACGGCAAAATCAATCCCAGGGAATCTGTTCTGTTCTCCATCTGTTGCTTGTGACTGATCAAATCCTACATCTCATTCCTGCTTTGCCTGAACTTACATGACCATAGTTGGATGTTTAATTTGAACCGGCATATTTTAACATAAACAATTTATTTGATACTGAAGGAGAAAGAAGGAGAAAAACATATGTTGGATTTACAGATTTTAGCGTTCTTATTTCCCATAACTTCAGGGCCGGCCACTGTAATATAATAAAATGTGATCCACTGATACCGGCGATTCTGTTATCAATGTCATATCAGGCCATTTAGGAATTTTATATTTAGTTTCAGGTTGAGTTGGACAGTTGATGGTCCGGGCTAGATGTTACAGTAACGACCTACATAACGGACTTGTTGCTCTGTCTCTACACACCTGGAGTGACATATGGCACAATGTAACGAAGACTTCTGATGTAACTTTTAACATCACATTTCTTTCGTTGATTGAGACGTCATCAAAGAATAAATGTACAATTACAGTTTAATAATGTAAGGGTAAGTATATTGTATCACATAGTAAGATAAATCTGTAGATTTATCTGTAGGTCAGATATTTCTGTTCTGACAAACCTAAAAAAGAAATAAAAATCTCTAATATACTAAAGTTGTTGCAAAAAAACAGTTGGAAAAAAAACAGCCACACCTGTTTGGGTGCATGAGTGGAAACATTAGCTCTCCAGTTCATTTGTCTCCAGCCTTGAGCACAGCTTCATGATTTACAACTGCTGAGGAATGTCTGAGAAAAGATCCACTTTTATGAGACCAATTTTTCCAACTGTAGAGCTTTAAACACATTCATCTGCTTCCTCCAAGCAGCACAAAACACTTCCTCTGGGCACAAGGTGTAGGGAGCCAGATAAAGGGTCTTGGTTAGAGGGAGTGCCACCAGGAAGTGACTGGGATTAGCTCTGTCTCCTCTCATATCACTGTACTTATACTCCACATATATTGCCCATATACTTATAACTACAGGTTTTGCCATCCGTTGTAAATACATGTTTAAAATATAAATGTCATCATTTGTACAACATACAGGATAACATATATAATTTTCACTTTTGCTGTTTGATTTATTGGTGATAGAGGTACTACTAGTTGATAAGTTGAAAATATGATGATACAGGCCAGTATTTACCATTGTTTTAACATTGCTGGAGTTGTCTTCATCCATGTGTGGTTTGCCTGGGAGTGACCCAGATGCACTGTCATTAGAGGAAGCCACACTTGCATGTAGTGAAGGAATCGGGGAAGAAGTCAAGTTTGCGATTGTCACTGAAAATACAGTTCAGATACAAAGTTTTGTCAGGCACCATGTCTTACGTCACAAAAGCCTGTATGTATATGTTTTGAAGGAACTTGGCACTAATAATATATAATTGAAGGCTCTTACCATTACCGGGACTCACAGTGGTTGAGTTTTGACAAATCACTACACCTGTAAGGAAGGGAGAGCAGGTGAATCACAGAAAGACGGAGACATCGAGAAAAAGAAATTCCAATTTAAACACTTTATATTTGAATTGGTAAAAAACTCTTGCATAAATACACAGTTTGTATGTTTTGTCATTTCATTTCTTGCAAGGGCTCATAAAGTTTGATGCCAATCAGACAAAACAGGTTTTTATTTCTTGGTATTGTAGGTCCAAAGTATAACGTCATTTCCTATGACAAAGTTAGCTAGCTTTACATTACAGTTCAAGCCTTATTTTGAACCTATTTGGTTGGATTTGCATCAAATTTGCAGCCCAAATGTTATGATTCCTTGGCAAGATTTGGTGTTATAAAGCATTATACTTTGATGTCTGCATCTTTATGGACATGTATTTATTTATTATATAAAAGTGATAGTGATGTCTCAAATGAGAACAAGTACCAAATTTTAAACGAGTAGCCTACAAATTCTGATGCAAATTAAATCAATCGGGTACTACCTGGAGCACTATAACTGGTTCCACACATATGATGGAACCAGTTATAGTACTCCAGGTAGTACCCGATTGATTTAATCTGCTGTCTCTGCTGCAGTTAAAATTACATAAAATATACCAAATCCCACAAAATCAGTGTAGTTAACTTCTGCATGTTTCAGTTCACGTATACAGGAAAAGGTTCCAAAGATAACGTTCTTTCCAACTCATCCATTGGCTTTTGTCTTCACATTATTTGTAATTCTGATTCACAGATATCAAATCTCAAGAATTTCTTACATTTGGTTTTCCAGAGTTATGCCAGTGCAGTACTTCTGGCTGTTGCATCAAAAAAGTCAAATATTGAAACTAATAAACTCTGTGTACAGTTTCACTTCCTAATGTATATATAATCACCTTTAAGAAAAGAGTTTACAAACTCAACAGACAAGCAAAAGCAGGACACAGATAAGCAGTAGGCTTAACATGTTCTGGAGAGCCAAGAGCACCTCACACCCCACAGTGTCATTGTACCTGATGGACTGTAAAGTGAAAAGTGCAATGGTAAAATTACTTCTAGTTCTCTAAGATCACTATTAAATCTCATTGTTTTTATGTAAATATCTGTGAGGTTTTATTTGGTTTTGTTTTTTATAAGAGGTTAAAAAGGTGGTTTGGACATCTTGTCCTGGTGATTTAAACCTCAAGCCCAATCCATAAACACTTAACAGTTTGGCATGTTTTCTTAAGGGCACTTGCTAATTAGTACTCACGTATGTCTTAATTTTTACTCTTTGTATCATTTAAAAATGAGCAGCTAAGGTCAAAGGGTCGTGACCTCACCACACATCCATCTCCTGCAAGAAATCTTGTTTATGTAATAACTTTTAATCATATTATGACTGAAAATTAATCTTAACAAGTATTTTTATATATCGAGGACTGGACAGTGTTATTAAACGTAAATGCTCAGATAACAAGCTACTTTAACTTGTATTTTTTAATAACAGCCACAAAAAGATATAACTTTGTAGTACAGCTTTGCCACAGCCATGAAGGATAAATGACACATAATCAGCGTCAGGGATCATTCTGCCTACTGTATGATGGCGGTGTAATCCAATTCATCCTGAACTTCTAAACACTCCCCTCCTCATGGAAGAAACCCAGTGTAGTGTGTAAACAATTTAACATCTAACCAAAACTATTCTGCAATCAGAGGAAAATGTTTTCGGTGCACCACTACTGTTATTTAGGTAAACACCAGACACATTTATAGGCTGTAGATTTAAATGTTTAGCATGTGTTTGTAATGCTATAAACATGGCTGATTTGAACATACTCTGGGAAAGTGCCAAGCGCACTTTAAAATGTTTTCATCCACAACAAGAAGCTGGGAAATGGCCAATATGATAAATCTATCACTCTAGATTGAACCATGTAGGTTCTCTCCAGCAATGTGTCCTATCTAGTCAATAGCATCAACTGACTGGACATTGACCAAAGTTGGTCATGTGCTACAATTAAATTTGTAAATTGGGGTACAAATTTCATCTATCAGATCGTTTGACTAATTATGATTTAATCTGCTATGTTTAATATGTCAAAAATAGCCTGCCTACCAAATTGACTTACCTTAGTTTATACCTCGTGACTCTAAATATTTCTTAGTGCAGTTAGTATCAGTGAAAGATTTTGAAGCATTCCACTTATTAAGCAATCTGTATGAATTGTAAAACACTGTAAATCCCTTTTTTCTTTTGTTTTATAAAAGAAAAAAATCACTATCCAAGAAAAAGGTGATTACATTAATCCTTCCATGTTGAAACATTATGGAATATGTCAAACCGTTATAGGTAGTAGTTCCTCACTATTGTGGACACAGACAGCTCATACAATTGTGTGAAAACTCTCCCTATGTTTCCAACATGAAGCCTTAGGAGCTCCAGTCTCAACACAAACACAGGGAAACACATAAAAATGCATAAACACAACCTTGGTCTCTTTCAGAAAGCATAAGGCCAAGACTGTGAGTAAATCTTGAGTAAAGATTGAGTAAATCTTGCTCTTCACCGCTTGGCTACACGCAGCGGACTTCCTGGCCTGGCTGTCCTCCTTTTAGCCTGGGTGTTCTACCAGTTGATGAGGTGTGTAGCCAGATGTAAAGAACTAAATTATAAGTTAAATCAGATGTGCTGTAAACTGTAGTTGTTGTTGGACAAATTAACATTACAGACAGTGAGACAAAAGCTAAAACCTGTTTGAAAAATGAGAAATATAAGTATCTTAAAGCACCTGCTTTGTCTGCTGACATGACGTGCATGCAGCTCCTGGGAAGTGCTTTGTTCTCTTCACAAAGTTTATAGGACCACAAGAGTTTGTAACATGCTGCTATAGTAATGAGATGCTGGTCTCAAGTTTAATCCAACTGTACTTCAAATGTACTTTAAATGGCAGGGGAATGTAAGCAGCCCCTAAAATCAGATACGCTATAAACACTGTGGATG
>VUQG01034734.1:0-27058 GCA_015106755.1 Etia nguti | reverse complement strand
TTTCTCCCACAAAACGCTACGTCCAGATGAACAGAATCAACTTTTGGAGATGTACTTCAAATGTACTTTAAATGGCAGGGGAATGTAAGCAGCCCCTAAAATCAGATACGCTATAAACACTGTGGATGTCAGGCCCAGAAATAAAGCAAGATGATCCTTTGGGAGATCATCAAGAATTTCACAAGTGACTGAATTTGGGGTAATGGATTACAGCATGAAAGGTCATTACAGAATTGGCAACCTGGATTGCACATCATCAGTCACTACTTTTAGAAAAGCTTTGTGTATTCAGTCTATAGAAGATTCAAGTCTGAGCAGGGGTGCTATGGCCACATGTTGCAGGGAGGAGGCCGTGTATTATTATCATCAATTTATGCACTAAAGTTGCTATGACAGCCAGACCTTTCATTTTTACATTTGATTTTGTTTCCTGCCAGACAACCTTCTTTCACCCCTCCTCCTCACTTTGGAAAAGTCTTCCAACTCCCCCTTGCTGTATGCACTAACAGATGCAAAAACATAATTTCAAGAGCACAGTGCCAAAATCACAAGCTAGAGAATGTACAAAGCGTAATGTTCTCTGAAGATAGTTCAATCAGTCTAAAATGCAGTTGCTACCATGCTAAGGTAAATGCAGATTTTACTCATTTGTAACTACTCAGCTTTCAAAAGTTTACTACATTTAAAGGGCAGTTGAGATATTGAGTCCAATAGCAATAACGATGAGCGTAACAATAATAAAAACACACTTTTTTAGCATCAGAGGTTGAGCACTAACCCTAATTGAAATCGTTGATCTAGTGCTCGCTTAAAAAAACAAACTGCATAAGTGGATTCTGCTACATACAATACTTGGTATATTTGTTCTGAATTCATCATCATCATCAATACTTTACTTGCTCTGAATAAACAGACTGCTTTAATGTGTCTTAAGCCTACTGTATGTGTGCTTATATATGAGGATAAGTATAGTTTGATTTCCCATGTCCCTGTTATGGGAAATAACTGAATATGAGAGAAAAATCTCTCATAGGCTTTCTTTTCCTGAAATGTAGCTACCATTGTGATTGTCATCCCAGCTTTTGATTTTAGGGTGGGGAAGAAGCAGGAAATTGCAGTAAAAACAAACATTGTCACACCTGATTAAGTGGTTGCAGTCAGACAGTATAAGCCGGGGACAGGAGTCCTTTACTTATGGTATTTGAGGATGAGGCCTGTTTCCTCTCTGGGGAGATTGGGGAGGAGGCCTGGAGAGGGGGATGAGTGGTGCAGCTGCAGCAAGTCTCCTTGGGGAGCTCTTTCCCTCCCTACATATGTGCTGTGCTGTGAAATCAGTAACATCATGCAAAAGCAGAAAAGTCTCAGCCCTAAATCTTGGGACTTAGATTTGACCTCCACCCAGACTGTAGAGACAACACCTTGGATGTCATAATGAGCCACACCCTCCTTCCATTACTTCACCAGATGTCCAAAGTGGAGCCCAAAGTCTCCCATTACTCGTCCCTCCCTACTCCTAGTAGTTCCTATTAGGAGGAATTCTATCTTATATTTTAAATTTAAGTAGGAATTCTTTTCAATCCTGCAGGCCCTCAAGAAAAATATAGATCTTTTCATAGCATAAAGCAAATACTACAACAACAAAACTAAACACCAAAAAACAAGAAAACAACAGCACACTAAATCACTACAGTTCAGTTTATTGCTATTTGGTGCAATGAAAATACTTGGAATATACCAGTTAATCAGTGAACATAAGAACTAATTTTGTTCCTGCACAGACGGTTGGCAAATGTTGACATTTTCCACCCTGCACACACCCCTGATGTTTTCAAACAAAACACAACCATAAAAAAAAGCCTCAAAAACAATAATAATTAACAGGCTTGGAATGTTATCGATGCACATCCTACTGTATGACAGGATGTGGATGTCACAGCACACAGTGACCTTTTTGAACTACAGGGACAAACATACTGGAAACTACAGATAACAGCCATCACCAGGCACATAGTTCCAGGAGTGGAACTATAATGCCTGTTGTTTTTATTAGTAAGATTTTACTTCCTGATATTTTACCCAAGCCTATTGTTTTTTGTTTCGTAAGTTATACTACTGACAAAAAATGTTTTTCAGCAATAAAGCAAAGAAAAAAGGTAACATTATTACTGATAGCAGCCACTCACTGTTGTTTTTATTCAACCTCTAATTTACTCATTAAAATAGTTTCAGCAGGGCAGTGAAACTCAAAACCTGTGTTTCCAAAACAGCCGATCCATTTTCTTAGTGGATTAGAAACTGGACACACCAGCTGTTCCAAGAGGCGGCAAGCTGCTCTCTTTTTCTATCCATGGATTGATTCCAAGATTCTAAGATGTTTCATGATACTTTGTGGGGAAAGAAAAAAAGAGAGCAAAACATATCGCTCTAAACAATCTGGCTTTGATATTACTGAAACTAAGGGACCAAATTGGAAGAGGAAGCCAGAGAAGTAACTGTAATAATTCAAAAACCTTCCACGTTTCTAAACAATGCAGTTTCTCCTACAAATGAAAACACTTGCCCAGAAACATATACGTTACAAATGATTGTGGTGTTCCAACCAAGGCCTTTTAAGCACAGCAAAGGGGTGCAATCTTATGCTTTCAATTAAGATGTCTAAAGTATGCCTTCAACAATGTGCCATTTAATGAACATTAATTACCAAGAGCTATTATTTTGGCAGTTAAAAAGCCCCATGAATGCTCATTAAGAGCTTTTATCCTCCTGGGTAAACAGTATAGCCCTCTTTAAGGAAATCCCAGCCTGGGTATCCAACATAGATTATGTGGTTTACGTGGCGATTGCATTCTACTGGTGTTACGACATCCTCATAACTTTACATAAGTCAGTATAAGGACAATTTATTGCTTACGTTTTAGCAAGGGAAAAAGCAATGGATGACATAATAAGTGAAGAGATTTTTCCAAGTTCTTGTTTTAGAAATCACACTTATTTTCTGTTCATTAGCTGAATATAGAGCTGAGTTTCATCTGAGCAGAGATGTTAAGAGCTTCTCATCTTTTGGACATTTCATACTGCCAATTTTCAATTAAATGAGAGACGAAAATTTTTTTTCTTTAAAACCTAGCAGCTGTAAAATTGCAGCAGAGTGTCAGGGGAACAAGGAACAATAAGCTCACCAGAACAGCAGTAATTGGAAGAAGGAAGATTTGAATGGTAGCACAGCTTCTGTTTTTCATTAAGATTGTTTCAGAAGGTAAATATTGTTGCTAGACAATCTATTTATCTGAGTCATTTCCTTTTCGTGGATGATCATTTAGTTAGCTGCTTTGTTTTCTTTTCATTAACATAATTTTTGGAAGGAAGTTGGCTCCAAATAAAGATAATTCAGAGAGAAATACATTTCAAAATGTGATTGTGCGCATGTGGGTTAGGAGATATGGTATCAGAATGTACACTGATACAAGCTGTTTATTCACATCTAACCCGGTTTGCACATTTAGAAATCGCTAAAGCAAAATGGCTGGTTTTACAGAACACAGGCTCCAGGTTTAATTGCTTTGCAAGCTCACATGGCTCCTCAACCATGACTTTGGGCCCAAGCGGACACACACCCTAGGCTGACATAAGACCGTGATCTGCCAAGGCTTACATAAAAGACCCACACCCTTCAGCAGATGACGTGACTCAAACTTCATCATCACAACTTGAGACTGAAAGAATGCTGGTCAATAGCTGAGGGCCATGAGTGGCAATATTCTGGCCATGTTTACACTGGCAAGGCAAAGTTATTGTCTGAGAAACAAAGCTTCAAAAATGTGTGTGCAGAGGCATATCAGGGCTTATTTTCACTAAAGTCTGCTCTTTCCCTTGAAAGCATTAAGTCTTGACCTTTTGATCTTTCACTTGTTCTTGTTCAGAATGAATTAGTCTCATATTTTTACAGATTGTCTTTAATAAATAATCACATTTTGTTGTTTTCACCATGTTTATTAGTTAAGGCCACTTACATATGTCATACAATAGATATCTACAAACTACTGATAACTTTGCACTTCTACACATACGCAGAAATGCACACAAGCAACTTAATATGAAACTGGAATATTCCAACCATGAATGAAACTTTTTTCAGTATGATATGTTCTAGCAGCAATTGTTATAGCCTATTCTGCTCTGCCTGAGGCCCTGACTTAGCAACAGAAACAGTCATTGTAGATGACAAGCTGAAGTAAGTGAGACAAGATGTTTTTCCCCTTCTCCAGAGCAGATTTAAAGCTTGGGTTTTCCCCTGAAATCTTGAGAGAGAGACAGCTTATAACATACTCCAAAAGGCAATGAATGACATCATCCAAAATTTTAGTCCATGGCCATTTCAGCGCTGCATATTTGCACGCCTGCATAAATACTGAATTACAGCCATGGGAAGTGAGTGTATAAACTCAATCTGTTTGCAGTCAGGGTGAGAGACCTGTTTATATGTGACAAGGATGTTTGCTCTGATAAACCAAGTGAGTAATTCTGGGGTTTAAAAGTGAAGGCAATTCGGTTCCAAAAAAACGGTTCTTTGAATGGCCACTTGAGACTGATTTTGCAAGTCAGTGCCCAAGACGCCCAAGTTAATGTCCCAGCAGTAGAAATAAACATGTTTACACCCTGGTACAAAAAACAGTCATTGTCTCTATAGCAAACCACCTTATGAAAACTGTACAGAGGGGACACTTTTTTTTTATAGTTCTTTGCACGCTTGCAGCAACATTACATTACCACTAAGCCAAAACCTTTTGTTAAACATCCTCTGTAATATGCCGCTGATATGCCACAGGCACATGAAAAACACTCCAACCAGTTGAGGAACTCTATCTCTAAAGGTGCCTTGTTGTATATAGCATCTGGTGTGTCCTTTATTACCTTTAGTTTCAGTAGCTACTCATCACTGCTGACTGAAAGCACCCCTTTGGCATTTTTGAAATGCTCCAACCAAAGGCCATTTCAAGTCATTTGGTTATAGCAGTTTTGTCTTTATGAAAAGTCTTTACACCTGTCCATTCCTCCCACATCCAACAAGCTGAAAGTGAGAACGAACACTTCATTCACCATCTAATACTCTAAGACTTTGACACACACTGTTATTACAACATAGTTAGCCTCGGTTGCAATGCCAAGATACCAAATTGTGAAAGATTTTGTATGATGTGGGACTTTCCAAGACTTTGCAAAAATGTGTTTGGTGGTATTCAAGGTTCCCAGATATCAGAGAGAAAAACAGATGACTTAATGTTAAAGTTCTGCTTTTTTTTGTCTCTCCATTTGCTTTTGTCAGTCTTACAATGCCTACAATGCCTAAATCTGATATCGCATTAATCGAACCTCCTGATCTACAACAATCCCATACTGAACATTGCAAGATGAGAGGTTTGATTCAAGACTGTGTTTATCAGGCAAGACTTGGAAAAAAGACCCTTCTTTATATAGATCAAGACATCTATTATGGAGAAAGATACATTAAAGCTGTCTGTGTCTTTGAATGAACTATGATGTCATCAAGGGACAGATTTCTGATACTACTGCAACCACAGAAGCTGGTATTGTCAAAAGAAATCAATGAAGTGACAGTTTGTCTCTTGTGACCTAGGGCTGGGACCCATGTAAACTAATTCAAAACAAGAAACAAAATAATCACACACACACACACAGAATGGCAGAGCTGCATGAAGACACAACAATCCATCACATATAATTAGGTAAGAAATGTTCCATTTTTGTTTTTCTGAGCTGTATGTGACCATCTTTGTGTAATCAAAGGACTGCTGTTGGATGTGGTGAAAAGCGTAGGATGGGTCAGCAGACAACACAACTGTTGTGTTCCTAAAGTAGAAAAAAACCTAAAACAAAGGTGCAATGTTTGTATCTTTTTTTTTAAACGCTAATTAAGACCACTGCTTAAACATTGATTTGCAAATAGAGCAAAAGGCAAGGCGATCATGGCTGAAATTATAATAAGAAGTGGGTGAAAACAAACTCAGTTAATTAAATTATAAAAAAAATTCTTGACATAATAAAACTAGACTAGATTAGAACACAAATAACCAGGGTCACTGGGGCTCAGGTGCTTTAGTGCTTTAGTAATTACAGGTTTCATCCCTGGTCTGTTCACATGCCAATGTTCTTTGGCAAAACAGTGAGCCACAAGTTGCTCTTGAAGTCAAATGAGTCCCTTTCATTGTAGGTCCATTACTGTATGAGTGCATATCCTTTATTACTTAACACAAATAAACATGGTTGATTATTAGATCACTTGTCAGAAATTATTTCTCACATTTTTAAATATTAGAAAGATTGAAGGAGTAGCATGTTGTCTGAGCAGTAATGCCTCTTGAGATGACTTTGTGACTTGTGATACTAGGCCATATACATCGAAAAAAGTAATCTGCTTTGACGGGGTGTGCACAGAGTAATTAGATTTCTATGTAAATTTAATTACCATCTGTTAGGCTGCTGATGCAGGCAAGATGCCTGCATCAGTATGCCTCTTTACTACACTACAAACATGTTCTGCCATCCTATGATTGTTTCCCCTTTAAAAGTTAAGCTTCAGTTATTTTCCATCAATCTTGAAAACTCCTCCTAGTGTTCCCAAGGTCACTCCAAACATTTACCGCCCCTGTGGCCTTAGCTCTGGAGAAGTCGTTACATTGGGCTGAACTAGAACTAGACCTGGTTTACAACAAGTGAGGAAGCTACATCGTCCAAGCCATACATTACCCTGCAATTAACATCAGGCCTCGGACTGATTTGGAGTGGACTGCCCAGTGAGTCCGCACACATCCGCATAATTGCACACTTGTGCACACAAAGGCGCACACTTTCACTATAAGGAACACAGATGAAAGAACTATTTTTGCTCAGTAATGAAGTAATATTATATGTGGTTACTTTTACATATGTAGTACACGCGCAGCTCTCTAAATACACTCTGCATAATATATGTGTGTGTCTGTGTATTCTGAGACTATATTATGTGTGGTTTACTAGCTCCACTGAGATACACTGCAGGGTATAAAGTATAATGAGTATGTACAGCAGCTTCCACTTCTGAGCAAAGCCTTTGTGTCTGCAGCTACCCCACTGCTAACCATGCCTCTTTGCATTTGTGTGCAATCTCATGGTAGAACACATCAAAGCAAATCCCCAGCTAGTGTGTGAGCTACTATGACATAAACAAAATCTTGCTGATGGAGTAGAATGTTAGACACTTTTAGACACAAAAATAAATGAAAAAGTTCAACTTCACACAATATATAAAACTCTGTTTGGATAGAATAACTAACAAAGAATGAATGTCCGATGCAAAATAACATACTGTAAGAAATACTTATAACAGTACTCACTGCTAAGGAACAGAGTGCAAAGAACTAGAGGTTCAGTCATCTTTCTGTAGAGTCCATTCATTCTCCACGTGGATGTAGCCATCCTCTTTGGTCTCAGTTGGTGCTGGGACTGTGTTAGAGCAAAAGGTTTTTACACACTGAAGATGAGTGTGAGGGTGGGGAGGCAAAGGGTCGTCGGTGAGGTCTGATAGAGGAGAAGGATAGAGCCTGGTTTGTGTTCTCTTTCTCTTTATATGGCCCGACTCTTTGGCCTCTCACTCTGTGCTCTTTCCACACCCCCTTTCTAACTGCCTCCTGCCCATTTCCCCCAGAGCAACAGTCCCCCTTCCTCCCTTTACTGTGCTCCTGTGTGTGCTCGCATGATTAGCTGGCCAGAATGGGATAATGAAATGTTATTGGGAGATACTTGGCAGCAGACTAAGCTTTATGTGTTGTAGGTTTGTTTCCTGGTGAAAATACTTGTCTTCTTTCACAAAAGTGTGCACAATTTATGCACTGTTTCAGTTTTTCTGCAATTTGGTGGTTGTGGTTAGACTTAAGAAAGGCTTCAGGTGATACTCCAGCAGAAATCCGAGCCATTTCTATTCACCAGTCTATGAAAAACAAGTGCAAAATTACAGTACAAAGATGTAGGCAAAAGTGCAAATGTAAACACAGTTTTGAGAGAAGACAAAAAATTGTCTGCAACACATTTGACTTCAATTTGGCTAAAGATTTGCAGAAAGGCAAAAACAAAGAAGAAGAAATGGAAAAGAAAAAAGAAGAAACAGAAGCACAATACATTAGAGTTTTGCTTTTTCATGATTCATTGATCCATTTTCTTAACTTCACATCCAATTCAGGATTCATTCAGGGACTGGAGTCTATCCTAGCTGTTGTGGGGTGGGAGGTGAGGTCCAACCAGTCCATTACATGAATAAAACAGAGAGACAGACAATTATTCATAACTACACCCAAGTAGGAATTGCCAATTAACCAAACATCCATGTTTTTGTAATATGAGAGGAATGCATGGAAAGAACCTATAGCCAACCATGTACCAGAGTCTTCTTGCTGTGAGGTGCTAACTACTGCGCCACTTTGATGATGCACATAGTAAACAGGAAGAACTCTTCTCATATTCTACAACGTGTGAACTTGCATTGCTAAAAAGGCCTGTAAAAATACATGATGTCACACACAAGCTTGGCTGCAATTTTTGTGTGTCCCTGGTGGACTAAATCACCAAAAACCAAGAGTGAGTCATCTGAATGGCACAAAAACAAATGCATGGTTAGATATACTGTACTCTGCATTTTTCAAATGTTGTAACACACACACTGAGATCATAGACAAAACATGTGTTTTTTCAAAGTCACACCACATCAGCTAAACTGCTGCACTTACATGTGGGTTGTTGTAGGAGTTTGATGAGTGGTACGCAGCATTCATGTTTACACAGAGATGTGTTGTTCCACATCTCTGTGTCAGCCACATCTGGAATCACTGCAGTTCCACTGCTGGGTTTTTGAGGACTGCCAGGAGACTTGCTTGTCAAACAATGCAACCATATGAAGATCAATGCAGTCGAGACCAGGCTGATGTCTGGGAATAGGCGTCCCTGGGGGTGACCTTCCATGTTATCATAACAGCTATTTTCTAAGAGGAACTTAAAAATTAAAAGTAAATAAGAATGTTTAAAGATTTTAAGTCTGAATTTAGGATTTTAATTTCTATTAATTGCTGCTCTGTAATAATCTTTGCAGTTATTTGCCATATCATGAAATTGTAAGTATCCAACATCTCATTGGAAAATAGCTCATTTCCTTAACTGACTCAAAACTGCTTTTTGAATCCATGTGTTGGGAAAGCTAGTTAACAGAATAAACCTAACTGAAACACAAGAAACAGCTAAAACAAACATAATGAAAGCTGATATGATCATAAACAGCCTAGGTGTATTTTAAGGTCAAACAACTAATTCTCCCTGAATTTTCTCTCATTATAACAATACTTGAAAATAATTTCGAATGGCTCCGACAGAAACTGATAAAAACTCAAATCAACATAAATAAATAAATAAATAAATAAATAAAGGCAACCTGGTGGATCATAATGAACTAAAATTTTCATTAAGAGCAGCAGACCACTAACTTATGTCAAACAGAAATCTGATCTGATTCTTATCTGTGTTTGTGCTTTACCCCACAGAAGGTAGAGCATGGGTCTGGCCTGTTTACGAATCCTGATATTTCTGTGAGATCTTCTTCGCCCTTCTTTCTCAAACTCTTCTTCGTCCTTGCTAACTTACCATTTGACTTATTTTTCTTGAAATACACAAAGAATTCTCTGTGTAGTGAGGAGGGCTTTGCCAGGACATCACGAGGATCAGCACATGTTAGCAGAAAATCTGACCCTCAGGTCCCTTTTTTTTTTCTTCTTTTTTTTAAGGACATTTTGGAGTTTTTTTTAGTGTTCCAGATCAAGCTCTAAAGAGCCGTGAGGGGAAACATACATGACATGTGAGTGATCAAGCATAATTTTGGAGCTGATATTGAAGTAATATTGTTAAAATTCAAACATATATTTTTTCTAAAATACTAGAATTCAGGAAAGACTTTGGTGGCTTAGTGAATGTTGTTTCCTTGGTGCCAACCTTATTTTCCCTTTTCAGTCTTTCTGCCCTGGGTCATATCCTTCTGTGTTATTCTGTTCCCTTCCTCCGTGCTGTGGAATATCATTTGATGAATGCTGAACTTGGGTTACTTAATTTTTCTTATGGGCAAAAGTAAAACATAAAAAAAACCAATTTCAGAGTGGTTGTTATTTGTAAAAATGGTCTTTATTTATATAATTTCATTCAGTGTAAAACCTGTTTACATTTTGTCAATTTGTCAATTCTTTTGAATAGTTTAAAAAACACAGCAACTTCTATGTCTCTTCTTTAACTAACTCTGATATAGAGCATCATGTCCAACTTTTTTCACACCATGTGGAATTTGAAAGATCCCATCTAACAGTGGTGGAAAAAATTCAGAATTTTTTGTTCTTCTCTGTAAAGCACTTTGTGTAGAAATATGCTATAAAAAATAAAAGTGAGTAGATGAATGAAACAGTGACATTTGAACAGCTCAGTTGAAGTACTATTGGACAACATAAGATGGGATCTGAAGTAAAGACCCTTCCCTGCTTTTCTTTTCATTTGTTGAACTGGGGTGCGGTTTAGGAGCCTACAGTAAGCACAGAGAGACTCTGTTGGAGAGGTTTCCTAGGCATGGAAGTCAGTGATGATTTGACCTAAAGTGTTTAAGGAAACAACAAAAGTCCCGCTCTCTGTGTCCTGCCAATATAGTTACCCTTCAGCACCAGTTTAGTCTCCATCCATCATTTCTCCTGAACTCAAATTCCTTTTCTGTTTCCTGCCATTCTCCTTGCACATGGTATGTGCTAACAATAAAGCATACAACTTGTCAGACAGACCCAGTGATGACCTCGAGCCCATGACAGACAAATGGGACAGATCTTTCCAAGTTTTTCTGCAGGGAGGAAGACATAACAGAGGCAGGAATAAAGTACAGTTTGCAACAGCCAGACTTCTGACTGAATATTCTTGAATGATGACAGCAGACTAAATTTCATGTTCTTTGTACCACCAACTAAACCAAAATACAGAAGCAGTTTAAGAAAAACTAACTGCACCCTGACTGCTTTCATAGGAAGAGGAAATGTAGCAGCCAGGTGCTGATAATCAAATCCACTGGACTGACTGATCATCAGCAAGTGTGGCCACTTGTATGGAAAGTGTGGCTTGTTTGAAAAGGTTGCCAGGAGAAAACCCTTTCCATCTAGAATGGCAGCACAGTTTAGCTCTACATAATTTCATCTGAACAAACCACAAGACTTCTGGAACAATATCCTTTGAACAGACAAAACCACAGTGGAGATGACTGGCCATGATGCACAGAGGCACGTTTGGAAACACAAACAACGAACATCAGCACAAATGGCTAAAAGCAACATGGTAGTGAAGCGATGATGATCGGGGCTTGTTTTGCTGCCACAGGACGTGGGCACCTGGTAACCTTGCAGTGACTGAGTTAGCCATAAACTACTTTCTAAACCAAAGTATTCTACAGTTTTCAGACAAGTGTCCAACAGTTTAAGCTTTGTGTAACAGTAGAATAAACACCAGCAAATTCATAACGGAATGGGTGAAAAATAAAAGAATCAAAGTATTTCAGTGACTCAAAGTCCAGAAGTCAACCTGATTGAAATGCTGTGGCAAGACCTTAAGAAAACTGCGCGTTATCATTACAAACTAGCCGCAAACTTCAATTAACTGAAGCAATGCTCTAAAGAGGAGCGGGCCAAAATTCCTCCACAGCGATGAGAGAGACTGATAGCCATACAGAAAACCATTACCTAGGCTTAAACGATTTAACTATTCACCCACTATTCAATAAACTATTGAAACAAGGGTCTAATTGGCTTTTCACACAATAAATAATGTTAAATAAATAATGGAATAGTGTCATATGTCACATGTTGTTGTTTAAGGTCTAATTTAAATTTAATTGAATTTTTTTGATATATAAAACATTAGAATTGTAAAAAAGCGTTCTTTTTTACAGGCAAATGTGGAAGTCAGTGGGTTTATCATTGATACAGTCTATGGATACGCCCTCATGAATAAAACAGATTGCTAGTTGCGACAGAGATACAAACAATAAACAGAGGTAGCAGGTTCTGGGAAACCCAAAAAATATTTCTACATAAATATATTTCCCATACAACATACTGCTTAATATCTCTTTTGGGAACAGTAAAGAAAATATCTGATAGTCAGTCTTGATAATAGAGTTGGAAAAAATGTTCCTCTCTTATTCACTCATTTAGTTCTGATATGCATCACCCTCTTTATAGAAGAGGCCCGTACTTTATGCTTTCCAAAACACACTTTTGTTATTTTGTCTGAGTGCAGTGCCAAAATCTTTTCCTTCTTTCTCCTCCCACCTTTAACTTTCACTCATTCTCTCCATTGCCTTGATCTCATACAGATGTTTTTTTTTAGCACTCCCCTCTGGAGGAAGTCTTCTCCTATTGTTCCATAATAGTCCCATGGTCCCTGCCGACCCAGCCCAATGCCTAAAGCACACATGTACCAAGTGCAAGTGTTTCTGGAGCATTCTAAGTCTTGAATACAATATTCCGAATTGGAAAGTAAGTCAACACAGCTTATGTTTTACTCCTTTTTTCCTTGTACTTTTCACAAGATTCCACTATAAACTAGAGAATGTTAATAACAACAGTCATTGCCACACACATGCCCTCATACTGTATACTCCCTTTCTCTCTCTCTCTGTCTGCCTTTCCTTTAGTCTCTCCACAACCTCCTTTTGAGTCTCCTCGTCATCCCCGGCTTCCTTATGTCCTTTCTCTCTTTCTTTTTTGAAAAGGGCAAACTCTACAGTCTTGTAACTAACCCTAATTGGCTCTGATTGGGTGGCTTGGTAGACATATTGAAGTGATTTATGCTCAAGGTTAAGGGGGTTGCAGAGGTTGGGAGTGCTTTGGGTCTCCGAGATTCTACATCAGAATCCCAGGAGATTTAAATCCCCGATTCTTTCTTACGTACAGTATATGTGCATATTAATGCAGAGATAAGCACTTGCAGAGACCAAAGTATTTAATACTTCAAAAAGCAGTTCAGAAGTCATACTTCACTTTGACATATTTTTGAAAATCCCAGTCTGTGGAGTTCCACTGAGCAATCATTTATTAGTCCAAGTTATGTAACTAATCTGATTTATCTATTTTTTTTGTCACAACAGCAGGCAATGACGAAGAAAAACAGAGACAAGAAAGAAAAGAACAGCATCATCTATTTTGTATTATATTTGTATTTTATTATATTTTTGCTGTTCTTGTTTTTAAATCTGTTAAATAATTTTTTTGAAACTTTAGATCTATTGTTGCATTCATCCCAGTCACGATCCAGAAAAGACCAGATGTCTGTCGTATTATTGGCATCCTAGGTTGGCCTACTATATAGACTGTATGTTCTGGGAGTCCGATAAGGTCTTTTGATTTAATTTATTAAAGTACTGGCTGCTCAGATGGCTCTCGTTATATGTATCTGTTTGATTAATCTCTGGAGTGTAATGTCATGAATCAGACTGTCAGCAGTCAAGAGGTCTTCTCGTGTAAAACTTGATAATTTAATCCAGATCTAATGTTTTTGCCAAAGTTCAGTGACTGAATTTGTGGTCTGTAGGGGCTCTATCACGATCTACAACAAAATCTTATTGGAACAACATGTTTGATAGATTATTATTAATCTATTTTTCACAATATTTGAGCTCAGACTTGAATATTTTCCAGATTAACATGTCTTTTATTGAACAATTAATAGTTATAATGGTTTGATTTCTGCTAAGATTGCTTCTTGTTTGCTTGACTTCACAAGGAAATTTTTCACAAGTTATCTCACACACAAACCATGAGATGGCACTCTAAGACCAGGCTTTTAAAAACACCACTGTCTGCAACAAAGGGAAAAGATATTTCTGAATATCTCAACTCTGCACTCTTGTGGTAACAGGAAAAACTGGAGATAAGTGCATATAAAACATAAGGACTTTGCTGTTGCCATACGATTCATGGTAATATGGCATAAACGTAGATGAAAACCTGAGGAGAAGAAAAAGCCTGAATGGTGAATACCAAAAGAAGAAGACGGAAAAATGGTCTATATTATGAAGAATCTTGAAAAAAAGAAAGAAAGCTAAGGTTAAAGGAAAAAGGCAAATAAAAGCCTCGGACAACATGCATCCAGGATCAGATTGGACAGCCTCCAGACTTCACAATGAAGATCTTTTCATTCAATAATCTATCATAAAATGTCTGGTATATTTTCTGGGTACGGTGATGAGCGGGTGAGGTTTTGTGTGTGTGTGTGTGTGTGTTTTGAAGCAGGGAGCTATACACCTCACCCCAGTCGTTCTCTGAAGTGTTGCTCTGGGCTCGTCAGGAGACGCTCAGGTCCTCCACATCAAATATTCATTTCACAGAAACTCCTAAACCTTAAATAATTCTCAAAGAAGTGTGCCGAAAGCAAGGCCTTGCTATCCAAGGCACGTTTCTATCCGGACAATGGATTCAAGGGAGCGCAAGGAGGGAGACAGAAAGAACGGGGGGGTTGGCAGAGGGGGAGAGAGAGAGAGAGAGTGAGTGGGAATTGGATCTTTTGTACGGGCCCATAGCAGATGGCTTGCTTTAAGAGGTATCAACTGGATATACAGTGGTACAACGGGCCATGTTTAATGACAAGAGATTACGGTGAAAGAAGATTAAGTGTAGTGTAAAAATTTAAACATGTTGCTTTATACTGACAAATACACCTCATGAAATTCAGAATTACCCAAGCACCTCATCACCTTTAACCATTTAAACTGCCACTGAGGTCCAAGAATAATTCAGTCTAAATTATCTGATGGATATCCTTTGATCTAATGCTCTTAATTTCAAGCTTTTTGAAACCCTACTTTCTTTCTAACGGCACAGGCCAGGATCAGCCCTGTCAGTCTTTGTGTGATAACAGCCTTCACCAGATCTCATCTGATTTGACATTGCTCTCATCCAAGCTCTTATTCCAACCACAATTACACCATACCGGATGGATGATCTCGCACTCATTACCCCACTATATCTGAGACCCTGACTGAACAGATCTGTCCCCTCTGGTGAGTATGTGGCAGGTGGTTCATCGACTTGGCCCCCACCCCAGTCCTCGGCCCTGGCGCGCTGATAAGAGCTCGGCGTGGAAAATCAGACAGCGGCGCTCTGGCCTTTCAGAAGCGAGTAGGAGAAAATGAGCCATGAAGGAAATCTGAGGTGATTATCTTTATTATCAGCCAGGGGAGTAACCGTGGAAACGGCGACCTGTGGGGAGAGAGAGAGAGAGATGCACAAGCTGTTCCAGCAGCCTGCCGATTGGCCCATACAAGCTCCAGTGGTAATTAACATCTGCATATGCAAACGAGTGCTCCAGCTAGGGAAATTTGGCAAGCGTTTCTCACCTGCACCCTGTGCCTGAAATCAGCAGGGTAGTTGAGTTAGTGTCGCTGTGTGCATGTGTAGGTGTGTGTGTGTGGACACATGGTGCACAGACACACAAAATTATATTTGTTCCATGACTTCATATTCATAACACATCCCTGTTCCTGGGTGCACTTGTGTATTTTAATGTCCCCATGTATTTGCATAGCTGAAAAATACTTACCCCTGCACTTTCTGGAAGCACAGTTGGTATAGGTGGACCGGGGGGCACTGGGTCGAATTGACGCCAGCCGCCCACCTCTTTGTTTTTGCTGTGCACTGCTAAAAGAGATGAGGCCACACAACAGGAGGCTGTCAGCAGCCCTGCTGTGAGAGCCTCATTACCATCTCAGGGAGCTTGGACAAGTCGCAACCAGAGACTGATCATCAGCCTTGCTTGCTAAAAGGGACAGCCACAGTCCTCAGAAAAGTTGAAGAACTTCTTGTCAGCAAATGTCATTGTGAAAGTTTCTAGATGCCTGTGCATGAGAGAAACACTCAATTAATACCTGTACCATTTCCCGTTTCTTATGAACATGTTTGCATAATCCCCAGGCCTCATATTGCAGATTAAGCACTAGTTTTTTTTCACGTGTGCTTTCAAACAGCCTTACACACACCGCCAATTACGTACACACATGAAAATAACGCATCCGGTAAATAGTAGAACACGTGCTGCTGAATGAGTCTCTGACCTGTGAATCATGCAGAGCGCCAACAGACGTGGCGGCGTGTGTTTTGCTGTGCCGTTCTAATGAGAGAGAGGATCGTATGGGGCAGGTGAGATGGGCTGCAGAGCACAGCAAGAATGACAGCTCCAACAGCGGGAAGCCACACTATAAATAGAGCCTGTGCCGAGTCCTTATAAAAACTGGATTCATGTTATTTTGAAATTTCTTTCAGAGCAACTTCAACAACCGCAACCCATATTTCTCTTTTGTGCTATGTTCAGCCTGAATAAGGTTTCTTATGTCTTCTCTGTGTCAAAATCAGTCTTTCTTTACCGTCAATGACTTGGTTTGTATTTTTCCTTTATTTCAAGACCTGGTCTCCTTTTTCTCTTTCTACCATTTTTCCTTTTTCTCATTTTACCCACGCTCTCTGTGGGGTTCTATTTCATGAAATTAGAACACCACCCATTATCTTTTCTTTTAATGAATTTTCAAACATTACAGCCATTACAATCGCAATGACTGTAGCATTATGACAAGAAATTGATATAATCAGCGTGGTATCTTTTAAGAAGGAAATGTATCTGCTTTCTAAAATAAACTAGATTGCTTATTCGTCTTAGCCAGAGGTAATGCAGTTAGTGGCAACACGCACTTGCTGATGTGATCTATTTAAGTCTTTTAAACAGCATATTTCTATTACTATTTGTAAAAAATTTTAAGAAATCCATAGTTTACAAATACTTGATTCATTACAACTTCACTTCTAAAGGCTATGGACATTACTGGAATGCAGGACTCAGGAGAAAGAGATAAAACTAAAAACACAGCTTTATTGCTGGCACAAAAGCCAACAAAAACAAAAGCAAAACTATAACAGAGCACAGAACAAACCAGCTGACTGACTACAAACAGACAAAAAGCCAAGTTTGACAGACGGACAGACAGACACAGCACCCACAATAAGAGCGAACATGACAACAAACAGCAGGAGACGCATACAATATACACACAAGAGGGTGATTAAGGGAAGTGGAGACACATGGAAACACAGCTGAACTGAATCATTGCTAACGAGTCAAAGGAAGCAAAACTCAACATTACGCACATGAGATAGGTGAATATAAAAATAAAACAGAAGACACACACACACATACTGAGACTGAGACTAAGACATGTGAATTTGACACTGGTACTGGGGATAAACAGACATTGTGACAAGACAGAAACACAGGGAGAAACACAAAGAAATGGACATGGTTACAGGTATGGAGAAAATACAGAGATAGGACTACAAACAACTTAACTAGACAAGACAGATAATGCAGACAGCCACAGAGAAAGAACACAGAGAGACCAGGAAGACATGGGGTAAAAAAAAAAACATACCATAATGGCAAGTCAAAAACTTTCAACAAACATTTAAACAGCTATCAGAACTGGAAGCACAGAGGTCCAAAAAATGTTTTAGGGATTGTTTCACTTAAAAATTAATATACACCGATTCTTAGAAATAGGGTTGAAATCACCCCTGGCACCCTCACATTAATTATTTCAGATTTTGCCTTGTAATCCAGGCTGAGAATCCTACCCAGAACGAATGGGATGTCAGCTTTATGCAACTACTTGTAAAGGCATTACAGGGCGTTAAGTCCCGCATGGATTTGAATTGGTCTCAGCAGTACAGGATTAGAAGCAGCAGGGATTAGACCTTCCCTAGAGAGAGAGACAGAAAAAAAACTGAAGAGATGGCCAAAGGACTCAAGATATAGAACACATATTGCTCTATACACTGACTGCCCCAAGATGTTAAGCAGCATAAAGCAGGTTTCATGACAACTCAGTGAGTTTTGTGAGACTGCATCTTTCAAGTGTGTCATACAGAATGAATAACCATCCATAAAACACATCAATAGCTTCTGTTCAATCTACTTTTATATCAGGCTTGACACCGTTAGATAGTCATACGATACAATATGACTACCTAATAATGGTGGGGTTGTCGCACAATTTATTTAGTCATTGTTTTTGTTGAAAGGAGCCAACAGCCACAATGTCAGTGTGACATTATTACACAATGAGCTGTTAAAGATGAAGAATCTTACTTAGACTTCACACTAACATGGGCATCTAAACCTCCTTTCTGTTTCTCACTGTACCCGTTTAGTTATTCTGCAATCTTCTTTAATAAGTAGTATGATCTGATGCCTTATTCTCAGTCATCCTTGGTGGAATGAATGACCTCAGGGCCATTTTAGACCAGCTGCACACACTGACCCACACCTTTATTACTAACCTAATGTGATTGGAGGCCTTGTGTTGGTTTAGAGAAGCTGAGCCTAGCCTGACCAAAGAGACCTGTATGAAGACAAATGACTGCAATTCAGTACATTGTAGCTGTTGGTTTTCCTGTTAACCATTCAGCAATAGGTGAGTGAGAGTATTAGGTCGATTTCATGATGAACCCACAGCTTTCCCCCCCATGCGGCCCGCATGGGGGGGAAAGGGAAAGACAGGAGGTGTAAAGGGAAAGACAGGAAGCAAATATGTTTCATTATTAGGTAAACTGATTTAGTTGCTTGTTAATCCAAATATACTGTATTTGATCAGCTAAACATGTGTCAGAAACCCAGTTTATTTAGGCAGGTGAAAAGGAGCTGGTGAAGTTGGAACTAAGCATCAGAATCTAGAAAAACAGGAAGTAATTTAGTTTAATTTACACTCTTTCTCCTTCCATCAAAATTAAGAGGGTAAGTAGTTGCCAGATTCTCCTAATCAAATGCACTTGATTAATTAATCAGCAAGTGTGACCACCACTATAAAAGATTCAGGAGTGTGTTACACAATGCCAAGGAGGAAAGACGTCAGCAGCGATCTTAGAGAAGCAATTTTTGCCCATCAATCTGGGAAGGATTATAAGGCCATTTCCAATCAACATAAAGTCCATCACTGTAAAGAGTAAAAGATTATTCACAAGTGGAGTACATTCAAGACAGCTGCCACGCTTCCCAGGAGTAAACGTCCAGCTAAATTCACCACTAGATCAGACTGTGCGATGCTCAGAGAAACAGCAAAAAAACCCAGGAGCTCCATCTCAGACTCTGCAGGCCTCATTCAGCATGATAAACATTAAAGTTCACAACAGTACAATTAGAAAAGTATGGATTGTTTGGAAGGGTTGCCAGGAGAACGCCTTTTATTTCTTAAAAGAAGATGTCAGCTTAAGTTTGTAAAGTTGCACCTGAACCATAAGATTTCTGCAACAATATGTTTTGACTGGTTGAGACCAAAGTGAAAAATGTTTCAGCATGATGCACAGCACTATGCTTGGTGAAAACCAAATACAGCATATCAAATATCTCCTAGAAACTCTGAAGCATGGTGGTAGAGGTGTGATGAAATTGCAGTCACTGAGTTGAAATTTCATTTTCCACCACTGTGGACTTATTTGTGTAGACTATTTCAAATTATTTCAAATGCAAAATTCTCTCCTGGTAGTTTCACAGACATTTATCTACAAGATTTACACAACTTGGTCCGAAGCAAACAACTAACTAACTAACCAAACAAACTAAATTAATAGAAAAGTAACAGTAATGCAAATAACCACTTCTTACAACTAAAGTATACATTTCTTTAAAATTAATGTTCAGTTCAATTAAATTCAGTTTTATTTATATAGCGCCAAATCACAACCACAATCAGCTCAAGGAACTTTATATTATAAGGTAAACACCTTACACTAATACAGAAAAAACCCAACAATAATCTGACCCCTTTTTCATATGTTTGAAAAGCTACATAAATTTGTAAGACAGAAATGCTTTAATTCAGATGAAAAAGTGTGGATTTTAAGCAGCACTCTGTGCTGTTAAGAAAAGCAGATTATTTTCAACAAGTCCCCCCAAAGTCCCCCCAGCTCTGTGCCTCTGCGTTCTGTGTACTAGTAGGTGCCACTGAGTCAGAGTTTCATCATGGTATATTATTGTGAGTGTGTGGTTTGCACAAACTCAGGCTTGGAGCATGATGTGACTTTCAGGAGCAGCTTATTTTAGAGGTGCCAAGGGGAACAAGTGTGATCGGTGATTGTTTAAAGATTCATCTTAACAAAACACGAACTGTTCTGTAAACAGTGTTAGGATGATTACTCAAAAGTTTCTTAAAAGTAATGCTGTATGTAACTTAATTACTTGCCGGAAAAAGTAATTAGTTTCACTGATCATTTCACTACTTTCTGTTAATCTGTAAAATGACCTGAAACCCATTGTCTCATAATTACCAGTTAACAATATAAACCACAGGCTACAGTCCCAGACAACAACACAAATCTCTGTGAGGACATGCATACAATTTTTCTTTTAGTTTTTACATATAAACACAATACCAAGTTGAAAACCACCTCAAAGAGACTTTAAAGTGATCTCCACAGTGATTCTAATTTAGAAACATAAACAGGTAGAAATGGAGATTCCAAGCCTGACTGCTCATCACTGTCTTTGTTACCTGCTGAAGATCAGGGTGTGGGTGCTCAGATGGGGTCAGCATACACTCAGCTTTGTGTTATTAGTCTTTACCATCATGCTCTTGTCCTTTTGTGCAATAACAATAAAAATAATGTCAACATCTTCACTTCTGAAATCCACTGTGGAGGAAAAACATACATTTTTGGTCACTTGGTTGAGGAACAAGCCTTTTAATTCAGCTGATTTTTTAAAATTATTTGTATATTTTAGTATACTTTTTACTTCATATTGTTTCAGAACTTATGAACAACTGTTTTTGTTTTTTTTGTTTTTCTTACCAGTGACATGGTCCTCACAGGATGTCACTACAAATATATCAGTTTCTAGAATTATATGCTGGAAATTTAATAGAATAAAGTATTTAAAATGAGCTCTGCCTTAAACAAATGCAGAGTATTACATCCATTTGACACTGAACAAGTTTTTTTTTCTCTGCAGAATAAATATTTTTACCTTTGACACGTTATGCCCAGTTTTCCCAATAATACAGTTTTGTGTGTACTGAGGTGTCTTCATGGTGTTTCATTACTTCTTTTCCTAAATGAATGGTTTGAAAAAGTCCTCCATTACTTCTCACTGTCAGCTAAGAATACAATGATTTTGGTAATATAGCAGATATGTATTTAACCATACAAGTAGTAATATTTTACAACTCTTTAACCAGTAAGGAGCGAAGAAAAATTAAGACTTCCACGCAGAGTGCAGACAGGCAACACAAATGGCATATTTTAATCTCATCTAATTTGTTTTGTTAAATTGCTAAATATTGTAGGATGATTACTTGGATGGATGAGTGGAGGGAAGCATAGTCTCTAACTGCCTTTTAGTAAAAGTCTCCACACGGCTCACGACTTTATTTTTACACAGCTGTTTCTGTTTTGTCTTAAAGTATCAGTGCTAATGTTGATTTATTGTTTAGTAAAAGAAAAGAAGCTCATGTTGGTCACTTACCACACCTCTCACCTGGTTCCCCTCACACCTGAAATTCATTTCTCACTGGTGTCTGCCATTTCTTAATTCTCACTGAGTTAACAATGTTAAAGCTGTGACTGCCATATTTTTAGTGTCTTCAGATTCAAAACTACAGATATCTTATAGCTGACATTTACACAGCTCGCTCTGCTCCTTGTGCTCTGTTCTTTTTTTCATAACAGAAACAACTTTAAATGTTATTTTACTGCATATTTACTTTTTTATTCTTAGTGGAAATCAATAATGCCTAATTTCACAACACATTTATTCAGTGAATTTGTCAACTTGCAGGTCGCTCTTGAACGCAGAGAGGCTACAGCCGACTACGACACAGGGGACATCTCTCACCGAGTTGGACTACGGTGGAAAAACGTTGGTCTGAGTCTCCCTTTCTCAGTTTGGCACAAATGTAAAAACCCTGTTCAAGATCAAGTTTCCAAGGTGACTGAGCACTGATGTCAGCAGTACTGTGCTAATAAAGAAAGACGTAAATAAACGATACCACGCTGACTTTTACTAAACTTAACAGAGTTGTGAAGCAAAGTCAAGGAGTAGCCATTAAACGTTTTGTTAACCTGTTTTTATGCTTTCTAGCTTCCTCAAGTACAGTAGCATCAAAACAATATGAACTATATTTTCTTGCAGACCAGACAAAAGACATGTATATTTATAATGTATATAAAAAACTTTGCATAATAAGCTCAAAATGTGTAGCAGTGGCATACACCTTTACAGTCATAGCCGGAGTGGACTGCAATGTCTGAGTCAGTGAGCGTGGAGCACAGATTGCATGTAAAAGATGGTTGTAGTTTCTGTGTTTAACAAGTAAAAGCAATGTGAAAGTGCTTTGAAACAACCTTCTTTCAATAAGCCACTAGGGTGCATCTCGTCATGCCTATATAAAGGGAAAGCAGTTCAACAAATTTATCATCCCCTCCATCTTCCAGTTTTTAAATTACAAAACATAGCCTATGGTGCTGTAGACCGCAAAGCAACAGAATGACAGCTGTGGTAAAACCTACAGCATAATGTCATCATTTGTAAATGTGAATCTTCATGTTTACTTGAAAGGTCAATTAAAACTGCAGAAAAATGCATTGCTCGCCATTTCCTCAGTTGGAAACAGTCTGGTAAGTGTCCAAGCTGTAAAGAATATGCATAATGTCTATATTTTAAACTTTTCAATGCATGATTTTCCATCTCCAAACAGTATATACAGTATAACATTTTATGCCCACTGCCCACCATGATATAAAATCAAAACCAAATAGTTGCATGCATTTTTGAGCCACTGTGTAAACAAAGGTTTATTATGTCTATTTGGGGAAAACAAAATAGAAGCTTCCTATAGCCGTTTACAAACTGATACAGCACTGTTCTTGTTGTGCAACAGTTAGAAAAATGTGCAAGAATACTTTCCTAGAAATATAATTATACATTTATGAATCTAAAATGGCCCTCCGACACAGTCCTGGAGAACTTTAAGCTCTGTTGGAACTGTAGCTCTTGGGGAGAAGAAGGAGGGGGCAACCCCTGCCTTCGGAGATACAAAAACACCAGAGGACTCATTTCAGAACCAGCTGCAGGTTGTCTCTCTTTCCATTGGCTTAAAACAAAGAAAATAACGTGATAACTGATTTTGGTTCTACGCAATTTTTAACCAGCAAAGTTTATTTATATATAACAACAGTACAAAGTGAATCCTTGGCTTGCAAAATAGGTGTGCTTCATATTTACATTAGGTACACAATAATATATTATCATAACAAAATCAAAGCAAATAAAAAACAAGAGAACAACCTTTTTAAATATTTTAAGTTTCTTACAATTTTTCACAACACTTTTATAAAACAAGAACAGACAGCCATTATTATTATAATCATCATCATCATCATCATCGCCAGTAATTACTATTTTACAGAACTCCAGTGTCTACAAAGGGTTTGTTTACAATGTGTTTATAATGGAAGGATACTCATTTAATACGTGGTGAGCAATACACTGATCTGGATTTTTCCGTTCCCGTCTGATGTCAAAAAGCAAACACAAGAAATGCTAATTTAATTCTTTGTTTTGTATAAGGAATGGCATGCGCCAGTCAAAACCACGACACCATCTCGTCGGCAGCACACTTCACCAGGAGCCAAAAAGAGCACAAAGCATCTTCAATTAGTAATCAACTTCATCTGAAAAGAGGTTGTGTTCATGAGCATCTCTCCATATCACACAACTGGCAGTCAAATGGGATTCTGCACTGCAGAAAGAGTAAACAAACTTCTTTTCTTCTCAGTTCAAACTGAATTAAAAAGGTTTCTAGAAATGAGCATACAGCATGGAAACAAGCTATTATTTAGTAACAAAAAAATCTCTTTCACAAAAAAGGTGCATTCAGCTGTGATTTAAGACATTTGCAAATGGAAGAATTGCCATTAGACTGACGATGGTGCGGATCGATATGGAATACCAGGCATAACTAAAACATAAATTGTAATGCATGCAAAAAATCTCACACAAAGACAAAATTTAAAAAAACAAAATCAAAGCCATTCTTCACCAACTTGTGTGCCTGATTTTCTTAATCACTATTCTTTATATGGGGAGCTCATCTAAGAGTTGGAAGGACTGTAATAAACATACATTTTATTCCTTGGAGAAGGAAAAGGCATTTAGGTCCCGTTAAAATGATAAAAAGCATTACTTACATAAAAGCAATGTGAGGTATGAGGAGGATACAATTCTATTCGCTGAAATTGGGAAGACACCTTAATCAAAAGGAAGAAGATTTCTGCTTTGAGTCTGTACTGTGTGCGTAATTGTGTACCTATAGATGTTGAGCAGAGGATTAAGTAGCAAGAAGGTACAGAAGTGTGTTGCGTTCACAAAACACAGAAAAACTAAATAACTTATGGCAAAACTTTAACATTATCAATAGTTAATAGATCTGGGCATTACAATTTAAACATTATGGATTTCCTAAGTTCAAGAATATGATCTTATGATCATTAACAGATTTCATTAAAAAAAGATCAGTTCTCATACTTTCAAAATAAAGTGAAATAAATTATTGCAAAAAAAAAAATAAAAATTAAAAAATACAAAGTTTTCAAATCAATGTCATGTTCACTGCAAAGAAAAAGAAACAAAAAAATATATAAGAAAGTATGAGAAAGTCAAAATGGGCTAAGGCAGTTATCTATATTATAAGTTATCTAATATCTTCTCTGTTGTGTTGGCAAAGCACTTCTGTAAGAAGCTGCTTTTTCAGATGAATAAACTGATTAATTGGTCTTTCGTAGTTCTGCCCCCACTGGTCGGGTAAAGTCATAGCACTCAGTCGTCACCTCAGCCTGCATTTCTCCTTGCCTGTTAGTTTGATGTTTTTTTTTTTCTTTACATCTCCTGATCACACTGTGAACACAACTGACTCAGATCAAAGAGAAGCTTCAAAGCTGGAGTAGGAAACTAGAGCTAAAGGGGTTTTCACTCTTTCTACCTCTCCATTGCTCCTCATTTCTCAAGACTTCTCTTCAAACAGCTCAGGATGCCGAGTACTGCACGAGGCAACGTCTACCTTAGCAAGGCCACAGCCTCTTCACCTTTCCTTTTACTTCATCTCGCTAAGACAGTTCTCAGCTGAGTGCCAGGGCCAGGTAAGAGTACCAAAAAAAGAAGACAGAAAAATAAGAGAAGACAGAAAGAGAGAGAAAAAAAAGACCCCTAAGGGCTATGAAGCACTGAAAGGACTGCCCTAGACGAGAACTAATAGGTATGGGAACACTAAGCAGGAGGGTATCTAAGGCCACAGAGAAAAGAAGCACCTTTCACCCACCTTTACCATGCTCTCAACTCACACAATTGCAGTACACTGTACAACTCTTTACTACTACCTTTTTTTCAAGTACTTGATGTAAACAACAAGCAAATATATATTTTGGAAGAAATGAAATAACCTATCCAGAGGATGAAATCTACAGTTTGTTGTCATCCAGCTAAAGTCTGGAGAGTTACATAAGCTTCTAAGCTTGTTAATGTTTGGTTCAAGTCAGGAGATGCATCACATGACACAAAACACACTTTAACTCTGTCTGTTTTCTTCTTATTCTCAGTTCTTTTTTTCCTTCTGCTTATGTTTCGTACCTTTTGTGAGTTTGAAAGCTCACCGTTCCAGTTTTAACTGAATATACACTCAAATATGCGAGTGTTGCTTCCTCTGTAAAGCATAAACCGATTTTGATACATTTGTGAACTATATGAAACACCAGGATCTTTTGGCACTTAGTCAAACTAGGCCCACGCAGACTTCTTATTATCTGTGCGAAGACATGTGGTGGTTAGGTAAGATCTTCCATCAGCTAACATTTCAACTGGCCAACTAAAGTGTGACTCATTGGCACTTGAGAAAAATAAAAGACGGACCCTCAAACACTTTTGATGTGTGACACCATGCATGCAAATTACACAAAAAGGTTGATCAAGGTCCCTAAAAATAAAAATAGTGGACATAAAATGTGAGCACAGAAACCAGCTGCTTTTACCTGCTCTTTTCAAACTGCCACTGTACCTCTGGATGCTGTAGCTTATACCACAGGCTTTACAGTTACAGCATTAACAGACACTATAACGATACACACTCTTCTTTAGAAGGAAAGCGATTTAGGCCAAATGAAGCAGTTGGATGGAACAGGGCCAGGATGAACAAAATTGAGTTTTCACACAACAAGCTACAGCAAATATCTATGAAGCTCAATTCAAATGAGCCAATTTTTGTAGTAAAACTTAAAACAGACAGACAAAGATACAAAATGAAAAAACAAAAATTTGTACATTCACATACAATGATTGGCAAGTATCAACTGGTACATACACAGATGAGCTAACTGCTGTAAAGAGCCTTTGATACCAGAGTGATGCTTATCTGAGGTCACCTCCTAATTACACTACAGATTTCATCTCCATCATCTTCAGTTTAGGTGCAAGCATGCTGGCTTAACTGTGACCACCACACGCGGAGTTCTGTTAACTTTTATGTGATGGCCACTTGTTTTATGATTTCCTATATATATCTGATTAAATAAAGACCAGAGGCTTTGTCCATGTTGCGTGAAGCTTCAGTCCAAGGAGAGGAGTGAGAGAAGACACGAGTCATGGCCCGTTTTATTATCACGCTAATCTAAAGTGGTGTTACGCGCTTTGCATCTTTACACAGCAACACTTTTGGGATCCGAGGTGGATATTTTTGAACTGCAACTGATAATATTCAAATGTACAAAGTACAAAAATAAAATCTGAGAACTCTGAATGCAATCTCAGCTGTCCAACATGAGATCTGCTCTTCTACTTCTCGCCTTTTTCTCTCCACCTCACACTTAGCCGTGAGTTGGTAGAGAATAAATCTGTTTCTCCATTTCTTGTAGGAGTCTTCTTC
>VUQG01034733.1:78765-103730 GCA_015106755.1 Etia nguti | reverse complement strand
AAAAACATGAAATGGAAACAATGAACAGAATATAATCTTTGGTTTTAAGTGACAGTAGTTGTGTTTTATAGAAATAATACTCTACTCTAGTCCACATTAGCATGTAATACTCCCACAGGTTTATCAATATTCTCATAAATGAGGAAATGATCTAATATGTTGTTCTTTGCCGCCTATTATAAAATCCTGTCAAACTTTATGAGCAATGATACGATAAATGATAGGCTGGAGCCAGGGTGAGGTTAATATCTCCAAAGCAAATAACCAGCTGTTTGCTGTATGAAGCACATATTTATGCAATGATCGTTTGAGAGCAGCGAGCAACATGAGAGGGAAAAAAAACAAAGATGGAGAGTGAACATATAATGGGGAGTCATGGTTTGGGTGTGTTTGAGGCCAATACAATACCTGTCTGTGCGGTTCACTATTTTTGTTGTGATGGAACAGGTGCAGATACCTGATGCTAAGACAAACACACATGCACGGATTCTTCGCAGGTAAGGGGCTAAAGTCTTAATCCCAGCTCTAGTCTTAAACTGTAACCTTAATTCCTGAACTAAACCAGAGCTGGCAGGATATAAAAGGTCTAAAATTCAACACCGTGTGGTTGTAGTGAAGCTGCCGGGCTTTTCACAGTAATGGAGACTAACTCACTCCCAGAATCCACCTTTACGTCCTCTGTTGAGTATTGAATTTAGCGAACAGCTGCAAACACTATGATCCCTCACCAAGCACTCTCTCTCTCTTGGTCACACACATTCACACGTATGTTCACAGACATGTAGACACAATAAACACACGCACACACAAACAGGCTGCCTGACAGACTCTGACGCATACGAGTCACATCGCACACCCACCAGTCTCGTTGTTCAACATGTTGGTGCAAATATACAGAAAATGGACTGGAATCATTTATAATAGCTAGTCAATAAAGACTGAAACATGATGTCCTCGCACATTCAGCCAAGTCATTTTGGGTACATGAAAGCATGACTCAATGTGTCTCCACCTCAGAAACAGGCGCTACTTAAAATCAAAGTGTGCATATATCAAAGTCAAAAGCATGCAAGAAAATGTTGGCACATGATTTATGATCCATATAAATAAAAGTAGAATTTGGTGCAGTATGAATGTTTGCTTCCTCTTTCCTCCTCTGCTTCTCTCGTCTCCTTTGCGTGCTGGGATGGTGTAATGAGTAACGAGGGTCGCCCTGCCCTTGTTTAAACGAGGCTTTTTCTCCCAGACCGAGCAGCCATCCAGCATCAGATCCCCGCTTCTATATGGGGGTTTATTTCCTTTCCTTTTAGAATGGTTCGTTTTCCCCTTTGGTGTAGTTCACCTGTGGAGGTGTGACGTCAGTAATCACAGTCAGGTGTGGACCAAAACAAACGAACAAACGAAGTTTAAGCTACACACCTTCCTGTAGCCACGCATGCTTTACTCTGGGATGCACAAAGGCACAATAGATGTGCAGGTTAGCAGCTAGTCGTGAAATGAACTAAATTCTCCATGTTCTCCAGTAGTCCAGAGCAAGTTCCTGCCACGGCACATCTGGCCAATAAGCAGACTGAATATTGTCATGTGGTTTGTTTCGCTTGGAGTTCACTTGGACTTTTCTCTGTGTGAAAACATATCAAACCACAGGAAAAAGCTACAAGATTCCAAACTCATCAACTGAGGCGGACCAGAGTAAACAAACTATAGGTGTGAAAAAGCCCTTAGAGAAGCCGCTCAAAGTGGAACAAAAGGATGTGGGCAAACACAACTCACATGGCACACAAAAGTGCAGGTGTGTGGGCTCGTGTAGTGAGCACACACCTGTTCACTTGTGAAGGCTCTCCAGAAAAGGAGACTCAATGCAATGACCGAATTCTCTCCTCTGCTTTCACTTTTACATGTAATCTTTTTAAAAATTGGTCTAAAAAATAAATAAATGACACGTTTAATATACAATTTTTATTACGAGGGGGTAGTAGATACTTTTGACAGATGCTGAAAGCACAAACATGTGACATTGATCTCTATATCTTACTGACACTTGTTATGAGGAGTCAAATCACACCTATTTACCACAGCAGTGAATGCTGTATACGAGTCACAACATTTATCAAGCATATTATAAAGTTTCCTTTAGAAAAATCATATTCATTGGTATTCTTGGTATCCTCTAAATGAGTTTTTTCTGGTTTGAGTCCTTGTCTCTGACCATGTCATATGGTCATATTTCCCAGCAGAGAGAAAAAGCATCTGGGCGAGTTTGGACAGTAACAAGGAGCCCATTTCGGTGTCCTTGAGAGATATTTTGTGTGGGTATCTGTGCCGTAGCCGAGCTGAAGTGGTTAACGTGCATTATCCTACAAGAGACACTTCAGAGTGTGGTCTGTGGGGGATAGTCATGCTGTAGCATTCCTTTTATCGTGGTCAACCTTTGTAATCCCTCACTGTCTCGTTGAGCTCTGAATACAGCTATCAGGGGGTCCTTGTGTTGGGTTTACGTCCACTGCCGAGAAATAAATAAATCTCTTTTCTGGTTATTATCACAACTTGCTAAAGCACATGGATTTTTCCCTGTGTCCTTATCACTATACTTTGGGAAGCATCAGAGGGACTTGGGCAGTAAGAAAATTAGATGTATCAAATTTTCTGTGCTTCTAATACGTGATAAAATACAACATATTTGACGTTATAAGAACAATGTACATGTGTATGTGGTGGCTGTGGCTCAGGAGGTAAAGCAGGTCATTTACTAATCGGAAGGTTGATGCTTTGATGACTGTCTGCTCCAGCTACATGCCAAAGTATCCTCGGGGAAGATACTGAACTCCGAGTTGCCTCGATCTGTTCATTGGAGTCTGAGCGTCAGATAGAAACGAGTTAGATGTGGGGAAAAAAGTGCTTATATGAATGTGCGTGTGAATGGGTGAATGAGACATGTTCTCTAAAGCGCTTTGAGAATTCTAGTAGAGTTAGAAAATCACTATATGAGAACCAGTCCATTTCCCATGTAATTAACTAGACCAGCATCTGCACATTTATGACAGTTATTAGATAAAATATGATTTGTGCACTCTTATGCATGTCGTGGTCCTACGTCTTGGACAGGGAGTTGCGTTTGTGGATTTTTGATTGCTGTTTATTTTCTGTTCTCTGTTTGGTTTTTCTTCTTAGTTTATAGTCAAGTTCATTTTTTATTTTTTATTTTTTTTTTACCTCTGTTTGTTACTGTTAGGAATTTACCTCATTTATGTTTTATCTTTTATTACACATTTACGTTTTGTAGGATAATATGGAGCACAGTGTTGAAACAAAATGCCACACCCATACAAGCCTGTAGTGGAAAATTACTGGACACAGTGGACAGGGCACAGATTCTGGTGTGCGTATAAGTAGGAAGGAGTTGTTCCTCCTTTCTCTTCACAGGGAGAAGATGTCCAACTGGAGTGAAGATGTAAGATGAACCAGGAACCAGACCAAGTGCCAAATAGGAAGAGCCAAGTTTAAACCGCGGCTCCTCCGCAAACTTTTTAACTAATCATATCATGTTCGTATGACATTATGAAGATTTTCTTTTGCTCGCTTGCTCGTATTTACAAAAGATTTCCACACAATAAGGAACAAATGATATAGAAAAGTGTCAGAAATCACAGAAAAAGTAAGTTAAAGCTTAGCAAAATGATAGCTTTTGTGCATATACTGTATATATACCTGTGTTCATTTTCCAGTTGATCTCTCACCTCTAAACACCTGCTGTGAGTAGTCACCAAAAGAACGAGATTACAGATATAAGTGGCAGTAATGGCCTGCCTCGCCCTTACAGAAGGGGGTGAAGAGTGCAATCATTCAAGAGAGCCTCAGAATAGAGACGTTACTCCTCCACATCGAGAGCAGCTAGTTGAGGTTGTTCATGCATCTTATTAGGTAGCCTCATAGACACTTCCTGGGTGAGGCGTTCGGGGCATTTCCTACCCAAAGGAAGCTCTGAGGTAGACCCAGGGAATCTATATTATTATACCTTGTAGCTGGCCTGAGAACCCCACAGTGGGAGGAGGAGGAGGCGGGTGGGGAGAGGGAGGTCTGGATTTCTCTGCTTATCTTGCTGCCCCCACAATCCGGATAAACGGAGGATGAATGGATGGATAGATGGACGGACGGTCGACGTTGGCGCTGGTTTAACTGTCTTGTAACACTAAATATCTTGAATATTCCCCAGTTTGGTCATGTTTAATTCATGAGGCACCATCACCATGTCTGGATTAGACAGTAGCTGATTAATATGGATCAAGGCAGATACACTCACGCACACACGTACATTGACACTAAGCACACTCAATAACTGAGAGAATTAAAAACTTTTTGGACACTAACAGCCCCATTAAGCAACTCATTTAGTGTCTTTTCTTCTCTTTTTTAAAAACTTTATCTTGTGTTCAAGTGAAATCCTCTCATGACAGGAAATTAGAACATTTGCACCTCTGGCAGCAGCGTGAGACACACGGATTTCTTTCTTTCTTTCTGTTTTAAATACACTAGGCCAAACACGAGTGGTGCGCTCGGTAGTCTTATTGCCTGTCATCAACACTAGCTCTCATTTTCTGCTCCTCTTTCTTACATTTCTTTTATTGGACACTTGATGGCTGTTATCGTTTCATTATTCGCTCATTAATATTCTAGTTTTTTTAATAGAATGTCAGTTCAGTGTAGCATGAATGCAAATCTCTACGCTCGTGCTGTCGCCGTGGGCCCACGCGCGCGCTCCTGACTACAGCTGTCAAGGATGCAATCAGCTGTGAGGGGCAACCACCTGCTGCCAAAATGGTCACTTAAGTGTTATGTTTTGCAGGTTCTCAGACTACTCTCTCAAAGGTTTCTACCAGGAAGTCTTAAACATGTCACGACACGGTGCTGGTGCAATCACCTTTATCCAGACGAGTTTAAAATATCCTAAACAAAATATGTCAATTTTATCCAAAGATTGGCTATATTTAAAAAAAAAAAAACTGCAGAGAGAGAAAACAAAAAGACTTCTGCCCTTAGAGATTTCAGTCACCGTGCAGGGCAGAGTTTGACAAATGGTCTCTGGACACTGCAGCGAAGAAACCCTCGAGCCCCAAAACTGTCTTGTTACTTCAGTTCAAGTTGCTTGCAAGGTGGCTGCTGTGACAGTGTGAGCGGTTCACAGGCAGAGCGGGGACACAGAAAGTCAGCCCAGGCCTGTCAGCCACACCGAGAAGATTTGGATGCTCAGGTGTACCTTATTCTGTCCTCACATCTCTTGCTTTCCTCCCCACAACCCATTCCATATCCTCCATCCGTCCTTCATAAACCCGTGTCAGAGAGAAGATGTGGTTTTTGTTGTGGAGTCATTTCAGTTTTTTTCTGTAGTTCATCATCGGGGTTTTAAACAGGCATCTAAATTTCCTTCAGATTTATTGCCGTGACAAAGAAAAAGTGACTGCCGTCAAAGTAAGCGTGTTTATGCCAGTGGTGGCAGCATCCTGCTTATATGTGTCATTTTGCATTAGTTTTGAGCAAACGGGGTGTAATGACTTCAGACGGGCTTGCTTCACCTCATAAAGCATAAAGTGTTCCAGGTTCAACATTCATAGTGAACAATCGCGTTGTGATGTCATAGTTTTGCGATGTGGAAACACATTAACACCACACACTAGATATAGCCCTGTTTCCCCTAAACGCTCATTTTTGGGGGATTTTTTCCCTGAGTGGACATCAGCAAGTTAGATTATCCGATACAAACTACGTACAGCACCATTAATCTGGCACGAGTGGCCCAGATACTGAACTGTAGCATCTCACCTTTATTTCTGATACTAATATGAGACGTCACAGTGAAGCCTCGGCTGATTCTCAAGTAATTTAGTGACGTTGTTGATGTCTTCCTGCACAAGTCCACGTCCACATCTCACTCTATGCAGAGTGGACTTATCAATCTCAGTACATAAAATTACCAAGAACTAGAAGCCTCAGTTTACAGTCAGAGTACTTTCAAATGACCCTGACTGATTTTTAAGAGCTCTGTTTTGCTCTTTCTTTCAACCTCAGAGAAAAATATGTTTCCTTAGCTACTAACTGCTCGAGTACGTTCAGTTATCTGCTGCTATAATTTAGATACAGTACATTCTGCTTGCTGCCTGGCAGGTAGTGTGTAGTGGAGTGCTTTGTTGTTTTGTTGTTTTTTTTAAACTCACTGAAAACAACCACCTGCTGCAGCTGGAAACATAACAAGACTCATAAGAAATAATGGCTGGAATATATGGCTGCAAGCCCAAAACAATAAGCTGACATGCTTAACTTGAAGGTACTGAAAAGTAGTGTCTTTGTGTTCATCACCGCAGATGACTGTTTATATTAATGAGGTCAAAAGGTGACCGTCTGTGATTATTAAAATGTGGATTTGTCATGGTTTTGTCAGGAGAAGGACCAAAGGCATAGTCATAAAGACATAAAACAAGCAAGTACAAAGATGAGCCTGTCTGATGACGAAGCTGATTTGTTAAACACTTTTTTTTTTAACCCAGCCTCATGGACTGTGTTAAATCGATGACAGTCTTAAGAGCTACAATGAACAAAGCAACTGGACTTCTTTAAATTTGTGAAGAGGTTTCAGCTCTCGTCCAAGAGACTTCTTCAGTTCATCTTCACAAAGTTAAAGAAGTCTAGCTATCGCTTTTTCAAGCTATTAAGATTACCATGACCGGGATGACTGAGACCTTCACAGACTTAAATGTGTGACAGTGTTTTAGAGTTGGTCATCATGCTGTAAATTAGCTTTAATGCATCTAGTCCACTTTAATGAGGAAGTTCAAAAAACTCTGGGGAAGACAGAGGACTGAAACAGAAGGTAAAGCAATAAAAGACTATAGACTGTATATCAGAGATGGACACAGACCTGTGGGACCACAAAGGCCGTTTCTGAAGCCCTGGGCCAATCCGAACTTCTCAAAAGAAGATGTTATGAGTGAAGTGTGGAGGAAACTGGGGGACACCGCACACTCAGTTGTGAATTGCAGGTCACAAGGTATGCCGACCACAAAGGATACAATCTTTAACTTTATCTTTAGGACCACAACCCAGTCACAATTTATACTGGTGCTGAGAGCGTGGGTTCTTGTTACAGTGTTCTCTTGAATGATAGATGTCGCTACTAAGACAAAACCTAAATCTTTGGATTAGTGCTGGTATGAAAGTCGAGGAAGCTGAAAGCAAGAGCAAAGAAATTGTGGAGGTTTTTATTTTCAAACTTTTCCAGGAAGTCTTTTCAAGCTGTTGCAGGATCTCACTCTGTATAATCTGAGAATCTCTGAGCTTCTGGACTGACCTAACATTGAAATGGCAGTAAAACCACATACTTATGTCTCCAATCAGGCCAGCACGAGTTGCAAAATGTAAGGGGTGTGCAATGGTGTATGGCGAGTACAAAGGGTCCATAATGGGGACCATAATTTACTAAATAAACATCACGTTGCACTCTGTAAGACTAAAAACCCAAGAATCATGAGAGCAGCAGGGCACTTATATCATAGACTTTACATAGGAGGACTGTGTAGTCGCCCCCTGCTGGTCACTAAAGGAATGCCAGTTAAAGATGCAGGTTTCACTTTTTGACCCTAAGGCTAGAGTACATCTATCATTTTATACAGTCTATGTAAAAAAAAAAAAGGAGACACAGGCAAGGACACCTTGGATAATGACCGGAACAAAACTACAAAATCTAAAACCATCACAAGTTTATAGTCAAATACATGCCAAACTTTACAAATTAAATACAAGATAAAATTTGCTTTTTCATTCGTTCTTTTTACATCTTCAACCATTAACTTCATTTAAGTCTTTGGCGTGTTGCGGAAACACCGCGAAAGGCATTTATCATCATGCCTCAGCGTGTTATCTGTGGTGGGAGGACATAATATCAGAAATCCAAAACAGGCTTTCACTACTTCAAGCAACATGTTGAGCCATTAAAACAACAACAACGGCAGTCTTTATTATGAATGTTATGGTGTGTTTTCCATCTAAAAAGCCTGTCTTTATGCGAAGTAATGTAACTGACACTCCTGCTTTGTTTTGCCTTCCTCTGGCAGAATTTAACTTTTTTTTTTTATTAATGTTTGGATTACTGGGTCATAACAACCTCTCTGCTGGCTGCGCAGTGAGATACCACATTACAGCCATGTTTATTCAAATCCAATCTTCGCCTATTGTTGAATGCACAAAACTGCGCGCACCCTGCCACAGCCAGCACAGGGCATTTCCACACTGCAATCCAAACAAATGCATGCGGCGTCACATCTGTAAGCACACAATTACACCCCAGATACGAGGGCTAATCTGGAGCTACAGTCGCCCGGCTTTGCTCAGTTTTTTGAATTGCGTCCATTGCATACTCTATTGTGATGATTACTGTTCAATATGGAGATGATGGATCTAGGCTTCATGTGTTACATGCATCAGTACATCAAAGCAGCATCTCATCCGGTGACAGTTGTGGCAGCGGCACAGCATCAGGAGGATATCACAGCAGTCAAGTAGATAATAAAAGGCAGTTTTGCAGCATCTGTTAGTATAGTGAATTATCTAGTGTACTGCTTTGGCTGCAGGGGTAAATGAAGAAGTTATGCATATTTCTCTAACTAGGCCACAAGGGAAAGTGGGGAGAGAGCTGGGGTGGCTGAGGGGGGGTGTAATTTGATTGTCAAGACATGCAGAAATCCCAATTTGCAACATGAGCTGAGGTGGTCTATGTATGAGAGAGATGAGAAAAGAAAGATGAAGGGGGGAAAAGACAGAAATTGAAGAATATATATATTAAAAAAAGGAAGCCACTCTGAAGGAGAAGACTCTAAAGCCAGATTTTAAAGCCCCACACTGATATTAAGAGTAAAAACATCAATATTCACACACAGTATAAAGCTGAACTGCAGGCTTGATTTTGGTTTCCTGTGTGACTCTCTCGCTCTCCCTCTCAGTAATACCGCAGAGCTGGAAGGAGGACTTATTCCTCTATCTTCTGCTTTCATGTGTTCGGCTCTGTGAAATCTACAGAGAGAAGGGACACAAAGAGACAGAGACTCGAATGCACACACGTGCGCCGTGTTGCCGTTTGAATGGGAGCAGCACTCTCAGAGGTGAGCGTGCGAAACCATTAAGGATGTTTTCAGGTTACGCTGTAGTTCAAATGCTCGCACAGAACAGAAGAAGAAGAAGAAGAAGAAGAAGAAGAGGAACAGGGGATGCAGGGGAGAGGAGGGGAGGGGGCTGATGTTGTTGCTATGCGACCAGACTGCACTGTTTGAGAATGTAAAGCATCCTCTCTGCGACGAGTTAATGCGTGTGAGCACACGCGCTCACGCACGCAAACGTGCACGCGCCCACGCACATGCAGAAAGTGTGGGAATTCTGCAGAGAGACACGGATGAGAACAATCCTGTGGCTGAACTTCACCGAGCGTTCATCATCATCATCTTAGACGTAGACATAGACTTTATTTAATCCCACACTGGGAAACTCACTTTTTACAGCAGCACAAGAGACAGGACGAAAAGGTGAGTTACAGATATATATTAGAACAAGAAAAAATAGCCAAAAATCTATACTATGTACAGATGGTTAAATACACCAGGATTTTTCTTTTTTTATATGTACATAAAGTGCAGTGGGAGTGATAATAATATACATGTTTCTTAGTCGTTCTCTTTCTGATATATGTGCATATTAATACGATCATATAGTCTGATTGGCTATGAGAGATCTAGTACCTTAAGTGGTCAGAAAAATCCCCTTCTCTCAGCATAATATCAAAATCCCTTCCTGGATTGCAGTTCAAGTCTGAAAAAGAATCTAAATAACTGAGTAGATTAAGCAAGAATGTCATTCTGTTCTCATTCGGGAAATCACATAAATATATAAATACCTGCTATTACTTATTTCTTTATTTACTCTATGTTCCATGCTGCCTATTTTTTTCCAGGCTATGGTTGTTTCAGGAAGCTACATTGTCAGTAAGAATATCATCTGAAAAAATCGCACATATCAGCTCACATCTATATCCCCACCAGCCCTCAGTGCATTCTGCATAAGCAGAGCTAACTCGCTATGAATGCTAAAGGCCACCTGCTTCATCATTGTGATGTTAATAATTAATATGAATTAGTAAGTGTTTTGACATCACAAATACTAATCAAAGCCATTCGCTCAGGCATTGGTGTGACAGAGACTGTTAGGTCTAGCTTTAATATACATTCACTGGCCACTTTGTTAGGTACACTGTCTTTCATTTTGCCTTCAGAACTGGCCAGAGACTGGTATGCAACGACCAGTCAAAAATATTTGTATTCCCCTATCGATTGTGAGTGGTTGCTGGACGTTTATGGCAATCGCTGGGAAAATGACGCTAAAGTCCCAGTCATACAAAACCACAGATAAGTCAGTGATCCCTTGGCAACAACCAGTCACTAAACAAAATGTGTATTCCCCAACCGGTTGGCAACCAGTCCCCAAGCAGTCCTTATTCGACTATTGAGTAAGATTGATACATATTTTTTAATTATGATTGCTTTGGTTGTGGTTTGAAGTGATAGACAAACACTGGACAATTTGAAATGAATTAGGCTTTCCTTCAAAGCCTTTTGAAACATATTGGCTGCATTGTTGAGGCACAACTTTGACGGAATACCACAGCTTAACTGAAGCTTATTTCTTTTGCATTTTTTCTAGTTTTACTAACACTCGGCTAGTAGTTAGCAAGTATGTACAGACACATGAAAAACTACAGGCAACTTTGGTAATGTGCTGGCAAACAAAGCAACCACTAGGAGGTTTTTGGTGCAGCGCCTTCTTTAAGTGGAGGAAAACATGTTTCTCCTAGCAACTGGTGGTTGGATCTCATCCAATATGGCGAACAATATGAGAAACCTCCATTGGACTGAGATCTGAAGGCCATTTGAGTACAATGAACTCACTGTCATGTTCAAGAAACCAGTCTGAGATGATCTGAGCTTTGTGACATGGTGTGTTATCCTGCTGAAAGCACACTGGGGTCATAAAAAGATGGACGTACTCAGGTAGCCTGTGGTGTTTCTGCAGCTCTCGGCAAAGAAAATATCCCCACACCATTACATCACCAGCACATTCCTGAACCTTCTTTGACTACTGCTTTAACACAACTTCTGCCACTGTAATCATTGAGGCCATTAAAAAGAAGATGAGAATCTGAGAAAACAGATGAGGTCCTATTGTGCATCATTAAGTGGTAAGGCTTGTTGGTGATAAAGGCCACCATTCCTGGCCTTTTAACTCTTGCACGCAACATACAGGTTTAACATGTTTCCCATACTGGAGAAACAAAGTCGCTACTTGCTGTAGAACCAAAGACGTGGGCTAACCATAAAAGGATAGGATTAGCTATCACAACACTGCATCAAAGTGTAGTAATCCAAATATTATTATTCTCATAAATCAGTGACTAACTCTTATTTGATTATTTTTACTTCTTGGAATGAGACACACGATGAGACACTGGAAGTATTTTCTTTTGTATTAGACCAATTTATAAAAAAAAATGTTATGGACAGAGTCATGGACATATTGGGAATGATTTTTTTATAAAACCCTATCCATAATCTGTGCCCTCAGAGATTCTCAAAGTGTTTTATTTTTCATAGTATTTGGAAAAAATGCTCCAATAGGTCTTTATGATTAGTTCAGAGTTTTCCTTCTTTTCCCATCAGCTGTTAACTACATGTGTCATATGTGTTACAGTCCTTCCTTCCCTGCCTCTAGTCTTTACTTCCAGCCTTGTCTCTTTCACCTACCACCACATTTCTCACCCTTCCTCACCCCACCGCACCCAGCCCCTCCTTCCTCACCCACCCCGCTTTGGTCTTCAAAGCACCAGGCAGAAGCCTACAGCAGCTCTGCAGCTCTTGAAATATAGATTTTATGGCCTCTGGGACGCTGCCTGCTACTCTGTACGTTTCAAATGTAAAAACACACACACTGTGATGGAACTGTATGTGCTGCTGGGCTCACGAGTTTATGAACATAGTATACTTGCTTAGAACTTATTTCAAACCTCTATATGTCCTTTTGTAGTAAAGTTTGTACTCTTGCAGTCGTTTTGAGGCAATCAGCCACGGCTTTTTCTATCATCTCTCTTATCTCCACCAGTCTTCTTTGTACCACCTATTTCACGATCTCTGGTGTTAATAATGTGAGTCTAAAGCCATGTTATCACCCCTGTGAGGCTATATTTAGGTAGAGAAATGCTTTCCACACTGGCAGTCCATAGTTTTTGAGATATTTTAGCTTTAACTTGTCAAAAGAAATTGACATTTGAGCACACGGACGAGTCAAAAGACGGGACGCAAAATTAAAGACATCAAATGGGGCAATATAATCGGCGGTGTGGCGGTGTTCAAACAGACAGGGGCTCCGGTATCTCCTGATTAAAGAAACATGACATGGAAAATTTCAGTTTGGTTTCTGTTTTTCTTTTGTTTCTATTTTTTTTAAAGGGAGGAGGGTTGATTTAAGTTCGCCACCTACACTTTGACTGTTGGTGTAGAAGATGGAACACCAACCAACAGAAGACCCTGGGGTACACCCGTAACAGGCTGGATAGGATTGTGCAGCTCATTTCCTGGGAACGCCTCAGGATCCCACAGGACGAAATGTAAAAATCTGCAAGTGAGGAGGATTTCCGGATTGCCTCACTTAACCTGCTCCCAACAAATGGGCATAGTGTGGAAAAAAATCCATATACAAACTCATAATGCTGACTTTTGTTTTGTACGGGTTTTTTTTCTTCCTCCGTCTATATCATCTCCTCCTTTTCTCATCCTTCCAAGAATCTATTACATTCAAATCACTTTTAATGGACGGTGAATTATGAAACCATCTTAAGCGCTTCTCTGTCCATTGGTTCATAATGGAACAGCTCATCTTACCACTAAGATGCTTTTTGGGAAAATGGACCAGTATAACTCCATTGTAACTGTGCTGACTCGGAAGCAACTCACAAGGAATTGCCCTCCCCAAGCTAAGTATCTGTACACATCTTAGTTGAAGAGATTGCTCCAGCCGCGTAGGACTTCGGGACCCACTTTGCTATGTCGACACTAGCAGTTGCCGGGCGTGTTCATAACTGTGATGACCCTGTTGTCTGGGCGACGGCCATTATGTTGTCACAGAAGCACTCAAGCTAATGGAGGAGCCATATTAATGATGATGCTCTGCCCCACACCCTCTTTTTCTCTCCCTTCTTCTTCTTCTTTTTTTTTTTAACATACAGTTATGCTTACATTACTAGTAGTCTTCCATAATAAATAGCTTCTTGAGCCTTCAGACGCCAGCTATAAATCAGTGACAATTCTACCTGACCTCTTTTCTTTTACTCATTTGCTGATGCTCACTCAGACACAGTCGCACAGGCGGAGACTCGGGGGCTTTGTTTACTTGAGTCATTTCTGCTATCGATCAAAATTTTATTGAGGCCATATTATTATTTTCTGTAAGCAAAAAAATGCAGACTTCATGTAATGATTTTCTTTCTTTTCAGGGAAATGCTACCAGAGATGCATGATAAAAAACTAGCCATAGAAACATTAAACAGGAACTATGCTTTTATATTTGGGACGTGTGTGTGTTTCCACACTCAATTTCATAACTGTATGCGTGTGACAGGTTTTTTTTGTATTTCTTTTGTTTTTACCACCAGCTTGTGTGTCTGAACATGCCTGTATTAGAGTCTCTCTGGCTGTATATGGCAGCTGAGAATATGTGCGTGTACATGTCCTTGCAGAACACTGGCCGGCTGATATTTGTGATAATGGAAGTCAGATGTCAGACATGTCAGTACGAGATAAGATAACTGAGAGGAGGACAGATGCCTGATGAATGCATAAATGGAATCAGCTAGTGTGTTTTTGTGACACTCAGCTTATATGTTAGTTATCATCCACCCACCTGCCCCAAATTCAAAGATAAACATACCTTCGAGGATAACTTGCAAGTGCAAATATATTTGACTGCGATAGCCCTTCGATTGACTGGCAATATTGAAAAGCAGTTGGAGAAAAATGGAGCAATTGATGGATGGAACTAACTGTAAATACATGATCAAAAAGCTCCCCAAACCACTCACAAAGTATATGAAATCTTTAAGCAAACACTTGTATTGGATACATTAATGTTCTCGTACACGTGATTGAATGAAAAGCTTTATATCAGATCAAGTTTCAGGCAAAGTAGGCTACAGGTTTAGAGCACTTACAGTGAAACTGTGTTCACAAGATGCATGCACATTACATAAGATGTTGATTACTTTAAAAGAAGCCCAGAATGTGCAAACAACCTGCGTGTATAAATAAAACCTGCATATTGTAAAATAAAATAAAAATAAAAAGCCAACTTCTCTATCGATCTCTGTGAGACTCCTTTGAGCTAAAATGTTATATATATCATATTAGCATGTCTACTTCCTGGTTATTTTCCTAACCATATCAAGATTATCCCATTAGCACAGTTGCTGTGTCATGAAGTTTTGTGGCCCACGGGAGCACGCACTCATAGATATATTATCATGCTAAAAAGAAAGTAAACCCAGTTTAAATTCTAGAGTTCTACCTGCTTGCTGCTTTAAGACCTGCTAGTCCTTAGCAGGTCTTAACATTAGGTACATACAAACTGAGGTGAGAAACAACACGATCATGCAATTATTTATTCAACAAAAACTAAATGAAAATGCAGAAGCAGTGTACATTCTATGATTCAGCCATTTGTAGAACCAGCTTTAGCAGCAATAACTGGAAGCATGAATTTTATGAATGACTTTATCAGTCTCTTGCACTGTCGAGGAATTTTGGCCCACTCTTCTTTATAAGATTACTTCAGTTAATTGAAGTTTGCATGCACAGCTCTCATTAAAGAGCATCTCAGTCAGGTTGAGGTCTGAACTCTGACTAACAAAAGACTTTGATTCTTTTCTTTGTAAGCCATTCTGTTGTAGATTTTCTGCTGTGATGAAGATCATTGGCCTCTTACATGACACAATTTGGGACAAGCTTTGGCTAAACAGAGGAGTTCATGATAGACTTTATGACTGCAAGGTGCCCAGGTCCTGTGGTGTAAAACAAGCTCAAATCATCACCCTTCCACCACCGTGCTTGACAGTTGGTATGAGGTGTTTGTGCAGATATGCTGTGTTTGTGTTTCTCTAAACATGGTGGTATGTATTTTGGCCAAACATCTCCATTTCAGTTTAGTCTGTCCAAAGGACGTTGTCTTTTGGTTTGTTCAGGTGTAGTTTTGCAAACCCAGGGTCAGCTGTCATTAACAGGAAATTAATTTACTCACTTCTTAGAGCCAGTTTCAATGGGTTATTTGAGGCAGTTTCTGACAATTTGACAACACATTTTTCAAATTAGGTGATTGCAGCTTGACTGGAGCCTATTTTGGATGATACTGGGCAGATGAAAAATAAATCAGATGAAATTCAGATGCTCTTTTTGAAGCTGTATGTTGCTGAGACATAAGCTACTTAAAAAGCACACTCATACCAAGCTGAAAAGCATGGCATTCTCTGGTTGAAACTTACAGTATGTGTATTGGGCTTCTGGCCACATAAGTGTTGCACTTGACAAATCTGATGAGTTACATTTCTAGTTCACTGCAGACATTAAGATACTGGAGACCATCAAAGCAACATAATGATGATTCTTCATTTTGTCAACCACCAGGCGCAATACTGTTAAATCAGCAAATTCAGCTGTGCTCCAGAAATGCCAGGTGTTGGAACAGATATAGAAGATTATCAGGTGGAAAACGAACAAGTAGATCACGGCATCTTGAGCCTTCCCGTACTCTCCGGAGTACAAATAATGAGGTGAAATTAGAGTAGCAATATGGGATGCTACAGCTTTCTCTGTGTGCTCCTTCACAAAAGCTGTTACAGGCTGTTCTGAAGAAAAGAAACGTACAGTGATGTATCTTTATGTACTTCATGTACTGTAATGTCGCTCATTCTCATTTTATGACTTCATGCAGATAATTATGTATATACAAGCTAGATTATAAGACAAACGATATTTTTTCTTACCCTGTAAATACAGTTACAGAATTTTTCATACACTCATAATGAGCACGAATGTCACAACAATTTTGGTCTTTTAATGATTTCTTTGAACTGTTCGTTTTCCAGGGTTGAACGATTGTGCAGCATACATCTTTAATGACAAGAATTAAGTGCACAAGTTTGAATTTATATTGGACTTTTTCGAATCCACACAGTGTCAAAAGTGTATAGGCTCAAATATATACAAACACTCACTCGAATATTTTAATAAGTAGTGCTGAAGGTTCTACACTGTTTAACTTGATAAGACCAAAGACCCAAAGCCTATTAACTTCCTGTTAGTGATCATGATGGACTAGAACTGGTAGTTTCTCTTTGCCAACATAAAAAGGATTTGTTGGACAGCACTTATGGAATTGAACAATACTCAAAACAATTTGAAAGTCCGAGGAACTCAGTGAAAATCTAAGAATTGTAAACTTACAGAATTCTCCTCCTGGGAAGGTCTCTTTGAGCCATCTCTAAACAACTTCAGATTCCAAGATCATCAGTTCAAACAAAAAACAAAAAATAAGTACATGTTTTGCTAATGCCTGGACGAAGACCCAAACCGTCGCTGCCAAATGAGAAGAAATTGGATAAGATGTTCAGGAACAACTCAGAATCCACCAAGACTCAAGTCGGCAATGAACTGGAAAATGCTGGCCATGGACTGAGAGGATGCAGATCAAGAAAGAAGCCCCAGGTCCAAAATCCACACCTTCAACCTGTACTGAAATTTGTAGTTGCCCACATGGATAGGCAAAATGCCTTCTGGAGAAAAATTTTATGGTCAGATGAGACAGAGATTGAGCTATTTGGTCACAATGGCAAGAGATATGTCTGGAAGAGTAAAAGTGAGGCTTTCAAAGGTAGAACACTGTACCAGCTGTCAAGCATGGAGGTGGAACAACATGAACAAGAAATGAACGATTCGCAATTCAAGGTACAAGAATCAGAGCAACAGAAATGTAATTGTGTGCATTATATAAATCAGCTCCTGTCTGGCAGTCTGGAATGCATAAAAACCTCTCCCTCACCCTTCCCCCTACTCCCACTTGCCCCTTTTTCCAACCTGAGCCAACAACGTCATGAGTTATTACTCCGCCACTGGTGCACTCAGTAGACCAGGCTGACCTTAAAGACTCACTCTGGTGATGAATATCTAAATTACCTCCCCTATGAGTTCTTCAGATCTATCTGTCCTTTCCCCATCCCTCCTCAACAGCTGCTTGATTTTCTCCCCTGCTAAGTCCTTGATGGTACTTGAAAGCGGCAACCTTTTACAACCAGTAGCCTCATCTCTTTTTTCTTTTTTTTGTGCCTATAACTTTCTCTCGTACCACCTTGTTCACTCCCTCTCCTCTGCCGCTTATGATCGCCTCCCCAGTGAAGGACAGTAGAGGTTACAGAGCTGGATGGTAGCCTACGGGCAGTACAAGCTCTCAGAGAAGGGGAGATGAGGCGAAAGCTGCTTGGGGTATCAGTACCAGAGTGTTATTTTAACCTTTCAGCAGTAGATATGGAAAGAAAGCAACCTTCTTGAAAAGACCGTTTTTATCCAGCTGATTAGGTGGTGGCTATGCTTAGATTTCTAACTTTTTATTCCTGCATACCAGATTCTGACACATATCTCAAGGATCTGGCTCACTATGACACTGAACATATTGTATTTGTTTTCTCATCTGTCAGCAAGAAGAACTATTTCCCATAATGTCAAATTAGTTTTTTAAGGTGTGAATAGTGTCTGGGGTTTTTTTTAAATGACAAAATATGTACCAATGTGCACAACAGCTGAAAAGAACCCTTCAGCCTAAACAGACCAGCCTCATTCTGGACAGATAGGCCCATGGGAGCAAAAAGGACTCAGAGTCTTAGGCAGAGAGACATTTGGGGAGAGGCAGAGATAGGGGAGGGCAGTTTAAAAATATGATGTGGAGTTTTGGTACCTCTCCCACAGGGAATACAACATTCAAACTGGGCCAAAGACAGACCGCACACACATACAACACACACAGGCATGCACTCACTCACTCACTCACTTCCCAGATAGCAGATTCATTAGGGCCTAATCTGGGCTACTTTTGGCACCAGTGAAGGTATCAGCAAATGTTGTATGGGCCTGGTGTAGTCCGAAGTTATGCTTGCTATTGGTTATGGTGAGCCGGCTGTGGCTCAAAACTCACGAGATGGGGTTGAAATGGGTTACAGCAGGTGCTCGCTAGGCCAGATGTATTCTGAATGACATTTAGCCCGTATATGGTAGATCTGTGGGTGAGTTGTGGCAGCTACACTCAACCCGAGTCAAAGAAAACAGAAGATGTGGGCCACATTTGGGAAAAACAGTCTTTGCTATCTGGGTTCCCCCACACATGCACAAACACACGAGCATGCCAAAATGTAAAATTCAGCTACCCTATAAAGCAGTCCAGGTTAGGCAGACAAGAAGATGACGCAGACACGAAACTTGTGCAGATAGTTTAGCCAGTAAAAGAGAACGAGCGGGAGAAGCTCGACTGAGGAGAAGACAGATACTGAAACATCTCATTAAACCAAATGTGAAGCACTACAACTGACAGTTTGGTGTGTTTTTTCTTTTCTTTTTTTTGGACAGGCAGAATATATTGAGTATTGCACGGGTAGCTGTCTTCGTAAAAAGCTACTTTATGAATTAATGGACATCTATTGAATGTAGGGACAATATAACGCAATCTGTCTTGTTAGGATGGCATGAAGACAGCTTATTTTAGCCAGTAACTCAACTTCTTGGGATGGAAACTATGGATGCTTCTCTGGCAGTAGAGACACTGTTATGAACATTCTTGGTTTTACTATAAATTAATCTGTCCATCAACACAATGCCATGATCTTCTGAGCCAAAAAAGGACTAGGTATCCCAGAAAACCAAGCAAAACTCAGACAAACTATAAAAAACCCCAAAAGATCAAGATCTCTACAGCAACTCTATAGGCCCCAGTTAGCATGATAATGTTAAAGTTTCTGAAGGTACAAACCAAAAAAGAGTATACAAGTACGGCTTGTTTGTAAGGGTTTCCAGGAGAAAGCGTCTTGTCTCTAAAAAGAACATGGCAGCATCTGATCAGACAATAAGACTTTTGGAACAATGTCCTTTGGACAGATGAGACCAAAGTAGTGATGTTTGGCCATACAGCTCCACATTTGGAGAAAACCAAAGACATTGTAACAGCACACACACCTCATACCAACTGTCAAGTGCAGTGGTGGAGGTGTGATGATATGGGGTTGCTTTGAAGCCATTGGAAATGAGCATCTTCTAGTAATTCTATCGACCATGAACTCCTCTGTGTACCAAAGTATTCTAGAGTTAAATGTGAGACCATCTGTCTGACAGCTAAAGCTTGGCCCAAATTGGGCCATACAACAGTACAACAATTTCAAGACACTGATAAAGTTATACAGGAAAAAAATTACTATTAGCTATTACTGCTAAAAGTGGTTCTATGAGTTAGTGAATTGTGGGGTGTACTAAGCTTTTCAGAGGACTGCAGAGAGTCACATGACTGTAAATAAACAGAGATGGAATGAACACCCAGTGAATTCTGTTTGTCCTTACAACAACAGCGGCATCATTAAAAATGAGTCAAATGTTAGCACGGTGGTCAGCTAATGTGGCTAACATTACCTGTTAGCATCTCTTTATTATCACATACTTTACTTTAATTCAGGCAAATTCCCAGTAACGCATGTTTCTAAATATTTCTCTGCTAACCTTTGTCACACAGAACAACCATTAAAAAGTGACAAAAAAGCAGCAGTTTAAGAGTAAACAGCGCAAACCAGCTACCACTTTGAAGCTATTTCACATTACAAACAATATTATTACATAAACATATTCTAGCAAAATCACCATTCACTTAACTTGAATATAACAGATTTGCTGTGATTTTGTAACAATAACATGTAAAATGAGCACTTAGAGAGAAAGCTAGAAGAATATAAGTAGACTTACCAAAAGGGATGTTTTAGCTAGCAGCTAAAAGCAGCGTGAAAAGGGTTGCTGAAGAAAATTTGTAATATAAGAAAAACTATGTGGTTTTAGAACATTAAAGTGGACCTTTTTCTAAAAAAAAGATATGATCTGGTAAATCAGCTTAATAGAGTCTCTTTAAAGATGAGCAGGGCTCTTCTTGAGGTTGTATGAGCTCTCTGAAGGGCAACTTCTATTAAGAATGCAGTAAGCCTTTTCACAAAAGATATGTTGAAATGTCACAGTAAAAAGCACGGGCATAAATATTACATTTGAAGATGGCTGAATTCCATTTCACCGCTTTGTTTTCAGGGTCCTGATGTTGTGCATGGTGGCTCGCGAGGGCGGAGAGCCGCAGTTAATGTTATTAGCAACACTGCGCTTCTCCTACGATGAGGAATAGAAACATCTACCGTGAAAACGACCTGTAAAAATGATAAAGGTGTAAGCGTTTTCAGCCCAGCAGGCGCAGCAAAGCTGAAAAAAATGTCAAGCTGTATGTGCACACCCACACAGTCCAGAAGAGCTCTTATTAGGCATACAGTGAAAACACCCGGATTTGGGAACCATAGCTGAGCAGTGCTTTTGTTATTATTCAGATTTTTTTTAAGCTAACAATTTGCTAATCATTTCTCATTCTCTCAATATTTTCTCAGCAGGCTGTCTCTTGCACTTTCCCCAGCCCCTTTTCAACTTCTTTTCTCCCTCTCTTCTCTATTTGTTATTCTCCATTTCCATCAACATTACCTCTGTTTCCCCTCCTCCCTGCCCACTTTGCTTATTCACCTCTCTGTCTTTTACTTCCTGGTTATGTCACTTTCTCTGCGGCTGCCCCCCCCCCCAGCTGCTCAGCCCTGCATACACTTCAGCAGCAGGTTAAGTGTGAAGGTCTCCTCTTATGAGCTTCGCCAGTGGTCATAAACCATTAGTCACAGCTTGAGATACTGAACTCTATCAGCATGTCTCGCTCCTGTTGTTTGCTTGTCATAAGTAATGCTTTGTGACAGCTTGTTAGAGACCGTAAGTGTTTGTACGAGGAAGTCGGAAATATGGCGTAACCCTCTTTTTCCTCTCTCATTCTGTTGCTCTCTCCACTTGTTTCTATTTTCCGCCCCCTCTTGTCCCGGATAGCTCACACTCATTTGTGAAGGGCACTTCATCCAGACGTTTTCCCAGAGACTGCCTCCAGGCATGAGATCATTGTTAGACTAAAAAGTTTTTTAAAAAATGAAATATTTGCCACTGTATCCAATGAAATGTGTGTTTTTTCCAATGTAAGCACTTGGTATTCCCAAGCAACTATTAAGTGACAAGATGAATAGTGTATGATGGTATATAGAGCTTATATTTCAATATATGAAAATTAGCATTGTGTACAGCACTCAGTTTTGACAGTTTATCCAGTTTTTAGGTAAAAGGGGGAACAATGAAATCCCATACAGGCCAGCTGACCCCTTTGAACTGGCTGCAACTTTAAATGGGCTGCCAGTCATAAAGCTGTCTGCCTCTAAATCAGGCAGTTGGCAGGAAGAAGGATGACTGAGGAGAGAAAAAATAAGAATGCAACTGGTTCAGATGAGGAGAGAGAGGAAAAGAGGAAAGCTGCTGGGGACATGGAGGTGGGAGGAGGTAAAAGCAATGGGGAAATGATGAAAATTAGAGAAGGAATATGGAAGGTGGAGAAACAAACAGAAACAAAATATGGCAGAAGGAGAGGAAGGAGGGACAGTGAGGTGGTGGGAGGATGAGAAGGAGGTTTGGGGAGATGCTGGGATAGAGATGAGAAGTGATGCATTGGGTTTGGAAGTAAATGTTTGCCAGTTGAGGGAATGGGGCAGGAGATGTGGGATACAGTAGGTGAGAGGAAAGGAGATTTCACTTGTAGCGGAGATGATGGTGTTGAAGTGGAAAAAATAGAGTGGAGAGCAATCCCAGTTTCTTTCACTGATTAGTAAGGGTTGCAGGTTTTTATACATAATAAACCATAACTTCTATAACTTTGTCAAGGGGGGATATCTGATAAAGATTCTTAACCAGTTTCAGGGTTGGCCCCTGTTATCATTTAAATGGTCTCAGATTCAGTGTTAGCGACAGGAGGCAGTGTTTTACGTGAAAATAGCTGGCTGTTCGGAAAGATGCCGCCAGGAAACGAACAGCTCGATGCCGAGGTTTAAAATTTAACCATGAAATCACAAACGGCTCTTCCTCCAAACTCATTCTCACCCTTCTGTCCACAGAGGTTCCAAAGTTCAAAGACCTGCTACAGCTAAACTAAAGTAAACTCATTAGTACGTACCACATCATCCATCCAACATCCATCCACTCAGGAAATTACTGGTTTGTGTGCGGATAGAAACACCTGATTTTCTACACTGAAACTAAAATACAGCTAATTATGTGAACAAAAGCAGCTAATAACTATGTAGCCTAATTATTGCCCTATTCACCGTTCTGAGGCCAAAGTCCTTTCTGATAGCGTTTCAGTGTACATCGCACTGGACCCAACGTGCCGTCCACCGTCAATGCGGTGCATTCAAGGTGTAGGGCTTGAAAAGTCTGTAAAATTTGACTTCTTCATCATTTAGATACTGCTAAATTATAAATGTGTTATGAATAATAAATGTAAACGCAGTGGCTTCAAAATAAATTAGTGTCAAAGCCTTCTCTGTAATAACACAGAGCTTAATTTTTGTGGAGTAATAATAATGTTTCATCTCTCGAGAAAGACACGAAGGACCATCTTTGACTCTGAACAGCACTAAAGGAATAAATCATGCTGATAATAGCGGAGCAATTTTAAATCACACTTTTTGTGTCTTGAAACCTGGCAGATATGGATATTCTCCACTTTCTAAGTTCTTTAAAAAGCTCTCTATTAAGTAGCGAGTTAAGTAGTCTACTCTTAATGTAGCTAGTTCTATGAATGGCTAAATGGTCAGTGATTTAGGATCGGATTTAATCATTAGTTATTATTAATCTCTGGCTCTCCTTCACTGCATGTCTTTGAACGGTCTTCCTTCCCTCACCCTCAACCGGTCAGGCTGCACCCCCTGATCCTGGTTCTGCTGGAGGTTTCTTCCCATTAAAGGGGAGTTTTTCCTTCCCACTGTTGCCAAAGCACTTGCTCATATGATTGTTGGGATTTTCTCTGTTTTTTCCTGCATCATTGTAGGGTCTTTACCTTACAATGTAAAGCACCTTGAGGCAACAGTTGCTGTGATTTGGTGCTATAAAATAAAATAAAATAACTAGATTAAAAATTTTTTTTTTTTTAAAGTGAATCCAGTTTTGTAATATATTGTATTGATTGCAAAAGCTGCCAGACAACATGGGCTTTTATTAAAATAATAATTATAATAATAATAATATATACATTACAGGAACAAAGAGTATCAACTTATTCAAAAATTAAAAATATAGAAAAATTAACTTGCAATTAAAAGTAAAATTCACATCCACTTTGCACAAATCAACATGTTAAATGCCGAACTTTTAATAAAATGACTTCAAAAAAGGCTTTGTTTTGTAGTTCTTGTAAAAAGTATTGGTTCAAATAATTCAAACATATCAAATTCCTCTAACAATCGCGCAATAGCTCTTTTTTCTTCTTTTTTCCGCCCTAAACAACTGCCATTTGTCATATTTATGAGTAAAGAAAGCGAGGACCAACACAGTGAGCAAGAAAACCTTTAAATATGTACAGCTGCTTATGTGCGAATCACCACTGGGTCACTGTATCTGTACTTTGTTTTGCATTCCGTGCTCTGTTTCCAGCTATAAGAAGCCTTTGACTAAATAACTGCAAGCATCAAGTATTTTCAGCTAAAAGCAAGGTTCAAGTAACGGCCAAAACACCACAAGTCACAGATCTAAGGACTCCTCGAAAGCCTTAGACATATTTTGGCAGTTGTTATGCAGCTCAGGTATTTTTCCAGCATACTGAAAAAACCCAGAAAAGCAAAACTCATCTAATATTGTGGAAACAGTGTTTCCAGGGTTGATTCCAGCTGCCAGTTTGTTCTGAGGTAACAGAGAGTGAAAAGTTTGATGTTGTCGTAGATCAGCCCCACACTTTCCACAAAGCATGTACCTTGAACTAAAGTTTTATTTTGTGCAGCAGCAGCTGTAATCTGCTTGTACAGGTTGGGATTTCAGTCTTGAAAAATAATGTTTTTGATGGCACTTTGTAGTGAGGCATGGCAACCTTCATCACCTTCACAAAGCCAGACCTTTGGACAATTTGAAATGGCATCCAGTCCTTTGAAATGTAAAAAGGAATGGCTGCAGTGAGGTCTTGAGTATTATTTTGAAGTGGGCGAATGAGCAGCCTGTCTTTTATGAGTGTCTGTGTCACTGTGGATGAGGACATAGGACCACTAATATTACAGGGTTTCGCTGCTGAATGCCTAGTTTTCCATTCTCAAACATGCAATCGGTTGATCTTCTGTATACGTTTCCATATATGGGATGGACTACAGTGTTTCTTCCTTTTGAACATTTTCAAAAGCAGTTTGAGAACTGCTGGATTTTCGATGAGCAAAAGCGGTTGAGTGGCTAAACTACAGAACATATTGTAATGTGGAAAGACTGCTAAGAGTGCATAGAGGCTACAGAGAAACAACAGAGCAGGAGAAAAACTATACATCAAACTTACCTTAGATTTGCTACAAAGTAGTCTCTGGTGGATTTGAAGCGTTACTCCCTTTTGCAGCAGTTTTCTTTTTGCATGTTCGGCAAAATATTTTCACACTGCAGACTTAGTCCCCTTAAAACACTTACCATGTTCTAATTTGGTAAGGGGGGGGGGGGGGGGGGGCAGGCCCGGTT